>SDVV010010550.1:0-16208 GCA_016164225.1 Gammarus roeselii
CGTAGCTGTAAATATTGTGTTGCGTTGCTGTCGGAGCTGAATTTGCCCGTGCAGCCACTGACCTTGTACTAATCTTGATGCTACCTGTACGCACTAGGGTGCGTATATATACTCTTCTAATTCAAAAGGATTGGAAGCGGATATCCGTTTCGTGTAAGCGTTTTTTCTTTTGCGCACCAGCGTGCGTCTGACATTGCTAAAATTTTCACTTTCTTTCTAACGTTAAAAGCGTTGTTTTGTATTTTCCTCGCACACCTAGGCGTGCGAGCCTATTGGAATCAATGATCATCGAGCCCTACGGGGGAGCCTATTATGACTCACGTTGAGGCTCTGGTGGAAATGAGGCCCAAATCAAATCAAATTCATTCTCCACAAACTCGACCGAGGCGTTTGCAGCTGTCAATAAAAGCAGCATACCATATATTGGTGATTAAACTACTTATAAATTCACACTCGAGACCCATACATACTCTAGACTATTCCACTCTCTGAACAAAACAGTTGCTGTTTGAAGGGCAGGTGTGTGCGCGTTGTCCTTTAGAAGACTGAAGTTTGGGTGAATGTATGACGTGAAGCAGGCTTTGGTGCAGAGAGACGTCAGTGTGGAGGAAGCAAGTGAGCATGATATGGATAGTCGTGAAGAGAGAATGATTGCGAATTGATGAGTTTGGAAGCGGCCCTGATGCGCTTTCTCGTCCTTCGAGCCCGCCGTCTCGTCGAGAAACGGGATGGACGTGGGTGAAGGAGAGTCCAGCAACTATGACGCAGCGGAAGTAAACCAGTGAAAGCTGTCAGGCCCTGCTGACTGCTGACACTGATATCTGCCCTCACTCCTGACCCAAAGTATGTGTTGCGGGTGCTGGTCAGATCCCTCCGCACTAAAGGGCGTAAGTTTATTATTGTGTGAATGTTGAGAGGAGTGAGGTGCTTTTTGCCGTTGGTGACTCCTTCTGGGGTACTTGGCTTTTCGTCTGAATCTGTGAGTAAAATTTGCAATCGATTAAAGAACCCCTTCTTTATGTGATATTTCTAAACACAATATACCACTTTTTCCCCCATCCGTTATGCCGAAATCATTTTGTTTAGTGAGCACCCGCAGGAATAGCTATCTTATTTGTGATGTCACAAGAGGACTCTTATCGACGCAATTGTCCTTAAGGTTACCTCTGTGCCCACCCCGTCCTGACTGCTGCCTCCCTCTCCTCCCTCAGGCAAGCGTCAACATGGCCCTGCAGCCCGAGGCCGAGCGCAACAAACTAGAGTTCCCCGGGACACTCGCAGGCTTCGGATACTGCTTCAGAGGTGGGTGCTGCACTCTCCTTATGCTTGTAGCTCGAGGGATTCGTTTGTGAAGACGTTAAATGCTGATGGCGGGCCCTACGTGTGAGCGTGCGATGACTCGATTTGAGGCCCCGGTGGAAGAGAAACCCCAAAAAACTCAACTGAAAGCGTCAATGCTTCGTTTTGACCCTGTGCGCATTCTTGTTATTGCACACACTAGTCGTGAGAGCGCTCATCGATGGGCTCGCTACTGTGTCTAGACTGTTTACCAAATACCTTATCCGATCTTGTGTTGACATTTAACATAATTGTAAAAAGTGTCTCGGTAGAATGGTTTGCATTACCCTGTGACTGCTTGAAAGCCGCCTCGTTGCTGAAAAGGTACACTGGTTTAAATCCTCGCCCAATTAAGGAATTCGTTCTCTGGCAGATGGGAAACTTCAGAATGTCAAGACTGGAGAAGGCTTTAACTTCGTGGTGATGGAGAACAACCAGGCCTATAACCAAGCCCACTACGAAGCCCTCGGTGAGGTCAGTATTTCTTTGAACAACCAGGCCCCCTACAAAGCCCGCGGTGAGGTCAGTACTTCTCTAACAACCAGGCCTATAACCAGACCGACTACGAAGCCCTCGGTGAGGTCAGTACTTCTCTGAACAATCAAGCCCACTGCGAAGCCCTCGGGTAGGTGAGTACTTCTCTGAACAACCAGGTCTATAACCAGCCCCACTAGGAAGCCCTCGGTGAGGTTAGTACTACTCTGTTGGCGCTTCAGGGGAGGGCCACATGTGAAGAATTATGGCCATTAGAGGAAAGTTGAGGTCAAAAGTTTCGATTGAACAAGCATCGTCAGTGATTATCAATTACAAAACATCGGCTACCGATCAGTAAGACACAGGAGCTGGTGATGACTGTCTTGTAATCACGATGGAGCTATTTTGATAATTAGATAAGCATCTTGATTCTTCAGCCTTGGTTTTTTCATTTTTTCCAGCTTTTGAATTGTTTTAGTGATTCACTGCATTTGAGATATAGTTACATCGCGCAACCGTCGCTGAGGAACATTGTTTTACACAATGCCGCTGTTTTTTCAGCGGAATGATGAGCCATGTAACACAGTGGGTCTCCTTTGTGACGCTGGATTTCCTGTGAAGTAATCACGACGAACATTGCATCATTTAAAAACTTGTGAATTACTACAATATTTAAATTTGGAAAATCCTGAACGAAATTTTCAAAAAATAAATTGACTTAGTTGGATCTCTAAGACGACAGGTCATTCTTAGGCTTGCACGAACTAGTTCGCACGAACTTAGGTTCGTACAAACCCACAATTCACACCTGGAACCTACAGTTCACAGATAAATCACTTTCCTACTCTAATTAATATAAATTTTGTAACTTATGAATAATTTAGCATGCATTTTCCTTCTTGTTATCTTTCTTGCTTAGTGGCAAACTAATTGTATGGCTACATTAATCTAAAACCTCATATGTCGCCTTCTGTTAAGTAAGACAAAAAACAGCCTCTTTCTGTTCGTCATAACTGGTCAGCTGATGTATTGTGTTGTGTTCGGCCAAACATTGTCTACAAGTGCCGTTTCCATTGCTTTACCCGAATAAAACTTGCTAGAATAAGAACCACTAGTAGGTAGATGTCTCGATGTGGCTAAAGTATCTTGCCAAAATTTAGTTATGTCTCCCAGCCCAGCGCGGAGACATTGTTCTACACAAAGCGTTTCATTAGCTGATCGTGCGTGACGGTGCCGTCACGTACGATCACGTACAAAAAAGGAAGGACTGCATAGAAATTGCCATCCGCCGAGTTCCGTATACCTGCTTTGGAGGAGGAACGAGGAAGAATATTGCTACCGCTTGCAGGTATCTTCACCATTTGGGTCATGAACTTATTGTCTGCAAAATCAATTAGACGTTGTCCGGTGGCAGTGCATTGTCTGTTATCGAATCAATGTCAGGGATATTGAAGTCTCCAAACACAATACTGTGTTGTGCTGTGACGACATCGACGAGGGTGTTGTAATGGTCGATATCATCTGCAACCTTGCTTTTGAGAGGGTCGATAGACGAGGGTGATTAGTCATATTATATGTTTACCGACTACTTGGATTGATACTATGTCGTGCCCGTTGTTCGTATGGTGACTTCTAATATATGCAGTGTTTTTCCCGAGGAACAGCACTCCTCCGCTCTTTTGGCCTTGTCTATCTTTGTGAAATAGTGAGTAAACGGGGAGAGTAAAATCCACGATTCCGTGATTGCTATTATGTCGTACTTTCATTTATTGCAAGGATACCTAATTCTTCGATTTTGTCTCGTAGACTTCTAGCGTTCACATAGTAACATTTGAGAGTACCTTGATTTCTTCACTTGGACTGCGTCTACTTTGAGGCCTTGTGACGAAGCCATGACTGTCGTTTTCGTTTACACGGGTTGTACTAGCGGAGCAGTAAACACTGCCTCCAGCTCGGACTGGATTGATGAGAGGAACTTTTTTGCTAGGACCTGCGGTGATATTTTGATGGGCTCTTGTATTGTTTGTGTATCTAGTATTCTTGATCTTCTATTTAGTGCAAGCGACTCTCATGTCACAAACGTTGAAGTGGGAGAACCATTTGTAACCAGCGACCACAACAGTATCCGTTTTTTTGAAAGAGCTCGAGTTGAAAACGTCAACAAACTGCGAAAAAGTCCCTAACTTTAGATTAGCAAAGTTTGATGGCTCAAGAGAGTTGATAGCGTCGGCATATATAACCCTCAGACACGATGTCAACCAATCGCTTAACAATTTCTTGACTGCACTTGAAAATATTGAATGTGAGCATATTCCGCGCAAAAAACTGGTGAACAGCAGCCATTCATCCTAAATACTGGAAAGGAGAATTGCAGCGCTTTCAGTCACGAAAAAAAGCAAAGCACTCGACAAAACAGAAACGTCCACATGACGGCGTAGCAAAAAAATAATACAACATCAGCAGAAGAAATTTAAAGAGAGTCCAGAAACGTAAGAAGAAAGATTATGAAAATAAAATGCCCAAACTGATTCGAAATAATTTTTTAGTTATATTTCGAGCAAAAAAGAATCAGGAGCTGAAATTGGTCCTCTCATGAACGATGTTGGTGAGCTAGAAGCGGACGGCATCAAAATGAGGGCCCTACTTAATGAATACTTTTGTTCTGTGTTTACGTCAGAGAATCAGGATATTCTAATCCCGAGGATGTAGCGGAAAGACGAATTAAAGCCCTCAGCACACTGAACTTTTCCCCGCCCAAGTTATTAAATTTCTAGATAAATTGAAAGTCACAAAATCTTCAGGTCCAGACCAAGTTCATCCCCGAATTCTGAAAGAGACCAGAAACAAAATTGCCCAACATGTATCAAACATTTTCCCCCAATCTCTCACAAATGGCACCTGCCTTTCTAAATAGAAAGTGGTTAATGTTACCCCAATTCTTATAAAGAATTGGGGTAGCTTTAGACACGACCGTTCTTGTCGTACGAACCTGTTACGTTTTCAAGAATATAATTAAAATCCACGACAAAAAAACTCCAATCGATATCATTTACATTTGTTTCAAAAGGCCTTTGATAAAGTCCCCCACGTGTGCCTAGTTAGTAAATTGCACAGCATCGGTATTCGAAGCAAGCTTAACAACTGGATAAAATACTGGCTTACGGACAGACGGCAGCGAATTGTACCTAACGGAGCTTCCTATACCTGAGGTAATGTCACTAGCGGCGTGCCTCAATGATCCGTGTTAGGTCCAGTTTTCTTTATGACGATTTCGATAGCAATGTTCTTTCAAACATAAGCAAATTTGCCGACGATACTAAGATAGGAGGAAAAGTGCAAACTAAACTGGTTTGTCAGCAGATCCAACTAGACTTAAACAAAATTGTTTATTGGCCAGAAAATTGGCAAATTGAATTTAATGTAGACAAATGTAAAGTTATGCACATAAGTCCTCATAACCTCACGCACGAACATTCAATGTCCGGAAAGAAAGTCATTCCTGTCACCGAAGAGAGAAATTTAGATGTCATCATTAGTAACGACGTGAAAAGCAGCAAGCAATGTAACGACGCTGCCAAGAAAGGCAACAAAATGCTAGGTATGATATCCATCACTATCTCGTACAAAAACCCACTCAGAATGCTCAAGTTATACAATGCATTTGTTAGACCGCATCTCGAGTATTCCGTTCAATTCTGACCTACAAATCTTAGAAAAGACGTTATTAAATTAGAGAAGGTTCAACGTTGAGCTACCAAACTCATCCCCTCGCTGCGGAATAAATCGTACGAAGACAGGCTACGTGTACTCAATCTTTATTCGCTAGAGAAACGTCGAGTTAGAGGCGACATGATCGAAGTGTGGAAGATTATGAAGGGTAAAGAAACGTCTACCGAGCGAGCCTTTTCACTCTAGATACAAACGGAGTGACTGGGAACAATGGGTTCTAAATCGTTGGAAAACGTTTCTCGCTCGACATCACGCGCAATTTCTTCGCGTACAGAGTTGTCAAAGAATAGAACAAACTTCCAGCGGAGGTTGTAAACAACAATACAAGAGAAACCTTCAAGTCGCGACTCGATAATTTCTACGCAAATCGCCGATAAATAGCTAAACCGTTCCCTTTCTTGATCTTATAAAAACAGAAGAGGCACATGAAGCTCTTTTAGACGTTTGACTTTAGAACTAATATTCTTTCGATCAAAAGGCAACCTAGTTTGGGCCAATAGGCCTTTTGTTGTCTTCCTACACTTGTAAACACTTCTAAACGCACTCCCGGCGGCTCGACGGGTGCTCGACGAGGTTTCTTAAATCCCCCTTGCAATCTACAAAGCTTCTCAATGACATCATCTACAGGAAAAAGCAAATTGTTTCCATTAAAAATACAGGTCTATATGAAGCAGTGTGAAAATTGGAAGACAGTTACTCCCCTCACAATGTACTTTGGTATTTCAATTAGCTAGCACAGAAGAGAGGATCTTGATAGATAACTACGTATGAATATTTTATTGATGCTGAAGTATGATATATGTGTGCACCGGCGTACAAATGTACAAAGTTAGGAGTTGTACTGGAGAACGAGTCTATCAAAGTTTATGTTTTTCGCGCCCTGCATGAGAACTCACGGGCACTCGCGTTGGAGCTCAGATAGAGATGGACCTCTTAAAATCAAGTCTATTCTTATCGCTCAATCTGGTCTAATCGGTAAAACTACCGCCCTGTACGAAGATGTAAATGTTGGGTGGTGGTGCAAGCAAGGTAGCTCATTCACCAAATACTCGGCGTACTTCAGTACAATAATCAAGAAACACATAATCAAAGAAATTCTCTAAGAACTGTGCTTAAATCCTTCACCTACGTTGTCTAAAAAGAAGTAAGTGTGAAGAAGAATATTATAAGAAGCACACAAGAGAGTCAAAACCTACCAGAATTGACGCCTTCGCGCTCTACTGGCTAGTTCGTTAAAGATTGACGTTAGAACTCCGGTGGATATGAACCCTCTATTCTAACCTAAACCATGGTATGCAAACTACACCACCATAATACCACGACTACCGTGACGACTTGATGGCATCAGGCTGTCGGCTGGTGTTGTGAAATTAGTGGTGTGACGAGTTTTAAACTTTCTGTCGCGATGGCATGTGGGAAATGTCCGACCCGCAATGGGGAAAGATATTTATGTCATTCAAACGGAAAACATGATTATCATACTTCATTGCCGTCAATAAATCATGATACTTAATTCTACGTAATAAGTTGTATTCAGGGACACGAACACCTCCCTTCACTTAGCGTATCCTTTGCAGGTGATGGACCATCACGTCTACGGCCTTCTAACCCGCGAATGCGGACTGAAACGCGTCCCTGTGCCCATCGGAGGTAATCACGACCAGCCGTGCAGTTTCATCTTCACCTCGGACAACTGGAAGTCGTGCAACCGGCTGATGATCCTGATCCACGGTAGTGGTGTAGTCAGGGCCGGCCAGTGGTCCCGCAGGTAAGCTGTCACATTCTGTACTGACCTTTATAATGCACATGAATCCTATTTCTGTGTGGAAGAAAAATCTCTTACCATGGCTCTTGTCGTTACACTATCCTTCATTCTGAATGAAGTCACATTTATATATAAATTGAAGATTTAGATGTTGCTGAGTTTTTCCAACTCGAAGTCCAGGATATTCGTTGCATTTTACTACTCGTACAACTAACGATCATTCTTAGTTTTATGCTGCTGGCTTTTATATCAGTCATCTCTTAGGGTGACCTTATACCGTTTAAGATCGGCTCAAAAGGTTGATTCGAACCTACAACCTTAAACTCATGAAATGCTATGGTGAATTCACCGACGCTCCTCGTTTGGGTGTCTTAATTTTATAGCAGGTATTGGTTGCAGCTGCTCAGAAGTTTCCGTTATGAAGACACGCGTTCCTGGCTCCAGTAGTTCGGGAATTCTTAAGCACTATTTTTTCTATCTAACCTATTTTTCACAATTCTGTTCCTTTCCAGTTACTATTTTCATGCCTGTTTGCCCAGCGTAACAAAAAAGTTTTTTTTAATCGTGTTTCTTAAACACATAAGTTTTTTATTACTACTCAAAAATGGTGTTTCAAATTCATATTTTTTCATCTTGGCATTACGAAATTGGTTTATTGACCACAGACCAGTGACTTGAATCGTGAGTGATTGCTGGGACTCTGATGCTACACCTCAACTGAATATATACCAATTTACTTCTATTATCAATGGTCACTTGAAAAAAACATGAATACTATTCTTAATTCTTCTGACACTTTGCTCATTTAGCAAGGATTAATTCCTATACCAAAGACTATCTATGTATATAATCATAATCATAATCATAATCATAATAATCATCTAAGCTAAAAATTCAAATAAATGAAGGTAAGAGGCCTATATATTCGCCAAAATTCACGAACAATTGATTTTCGAAAAGAACTCTTGAGCTCATTATTGAGCCGCACCTATTGTTACCTCTTTGCTGCAATTAAACGAACCGTCGAGGAGAAAAACGTTTTTAAAGCACCATTTTTATTACCAAACAACAAAATGGGACTAACATTATTCATATAACAATAACTAAAAGTAAATAAGTCAATATTACAAAATATTGTTCCCATCCCCCTTCTCCCCTCATATTGTTGAAACCTATGCACATGACAGTACGTCACTGACGGTCACTTACTGTGACACGCAGGCTACAGGGATGCACGCATCACACTGCACACATGACCATGAGTGAGTCAGAGTGACATAACGCAACAGACAACATAACCACACTGCCACTCAGTGACGCAAGACAAACTTCTGGTACAATAACTTGGATGAAACTACAAGTTGAAACATTGCATAAACGTGTTCAAAACACGTCTGAAACGCATCTTTAATTCTGTATAGTTTATTTTGCTTCACACTTCAAGGAATACACTGTTATATAAGGATGTTATGCAAACTTGTACAGTTGTAAGCACTATAATAAGTTGTATAACAATTTTTCTCTAACTTCCTGCGAGGAAGTTGACTCTACTGCGCTAGTAACACTGCCCCTTCTAATTCGCTGGTGAAAAAATGTTGAAACCCTGTGGTTGCAGGTGCGAGCAGTTCATAAGAAATCCGTGCAGGAAGTCAGCGGATGGTTGGCTGTGTATCTAGCCTAGACTCATTATGAATGCGTAGTATGCTACTGTCTCCCAGGATAGACTCTTCCTCAACCCAAACCTGCTTACTCAAAATCAATATTCTCAAGCCTCCAACTATACTGGATATACTCGTACTTACTTCCTTGCAGCCTGATCATCAGAGATGACCTCAACTCCGGCACACAGATGCCGTATATCCGTCGCGCCAAAAGCGAAGGCTATGGCGTCCTCGTACTCAACACCAACAACAACAGAGCTGTGGACGAATCGGGCCGGTCTTGGCCCATCAGAGTGAGAGGGCAGGAGGGTGTCTACCATAGACTATGGTGTAAAATATACTTTTTAACGAAGGAAAATAGTTTTAGTTATCTGTGGTGACGGGCGCCAAAGACATTGCAACCAAGCTCCATTGGATGAGTCAGAACGGAAAGAGACTGTTTTACTTTTATTCGGATTGAATGGATGCACCGAAGAGTGTAATAAACTGTAGGAAATTGGGTGTTGTAGGGAGCAGCCACAATACCCCATTCAGATTTTCAAACCAATTCACGTTCTATCTTTCAGATAAGTCTTAAGGATGTTCGTGGGCACTATATTGGTCTCGGCTGCGGTTGAATTGGGGTGACTCAGTACTTTTTTGTCTGCAACTGTTACTGTTGAGATGTTGACAAGCCTAGTTTCCTGTTACATGAATATTTTTTGTATATGACACACTAGAATAGACCAGAATCTCTTAGGCGGCAGTTGGCTCTCGTGCATGGAAGTTCCTGACGAGTCTGTCTTCAGTCAACCTGCATGACATAGTCTGAGATAGACCGGAGGAAATATTAGCTCAGTTGGACTCAAAAAGCTCTGGTGTGGATCTCTAGCCGAATTGATTGCACCTTAGGGAGAAACTAATACTCCAGGTGTTTACGGCACGACTGGTCATATTCAGACTACATGTAGATGCAAGCTGTTTTGCAGAAAATGAATTGACGAAATCATACACTAGGCAAGTGTGGGCTAATCACACTATCACAGTTTTGTATAATCCACTCAATTCTCCTCCTTGTGGTCACAGGGCAGCGAGGACCCCACTAGGCACGCTGACACAGTCTGGCGCGAGTACGTCCTGCAGTCAGGGGCCAACCACATCGCCATCGTGGCGCACGGCTACGGAGGCTGCGTGGCCACGCACCTGGTTAGTGCGTGTGCTGTTAGGCCTGTCTGTGTCATTCATACAGGCATACTTGACTACGACTAGACCCGTCAGCGTCACTCACACTTAACTACGACTGATCCGACAGTGTCATTCACACAAGATTACGACTAGACCCGCCAGTGCTACTCACATCTGACTACTACTAGACCCGACAATGTCACTCCTACTTGACAACAACTAGGCCCGTCAGTGTCACTTACATCTGACTACGACTAGACTCGTCAGTGTCACTCACACCTGACTACGACTAGACTCGACAGTATCACTCAAACCTGACAACGACTAGACCTGTCAATGTCACTCACACCAGACTACGACTGGACCTGTCAGTGTCACTCACATTTGACTACGATTAGGCTCGCCAGTGTCACTCACCTGACTATGACTATACCCGTCAGTGCCACTCAGACTTGACTACGACTAGTCTCGTCAGTGTTACTCCTACCTGACTACGTCTCAACCCGTCAGTGTCACTCACACCTGACTACGACTGGACCCGTCAGGGCCACTCCGACGCAACTACTAATAGACTGGTCAGGGTTACTCCTACCTGACTACGACTAGACCTGTCAGTGTCACTCACTCCTGCCTATGACTGGACCTGTCAGTGTCACTCACGCCTGACTACGACTAGACCCGACAGGGTAACGCAAACCTGACTACGATTAACCCTGACAGTGTCACTCGCACAAGACAACGACAAGACCTGTCAGTGTCACTCACATCTGACAACGACTAGACACGCCAGTGCCACTCACATTTGACAACGACTAGACACGCCAGTTCCACTCACATTTGACAACGACTAGACTCGTTAGTGTCACTCGCACTTGACTACGACTAGACCAGTCAGTGTCACTCACATTTGACTACGACTAGACTCGTCAGTGTCGCTCACATTTGACTACGACTAGACTCGTCAGTGTCGCTCACATTTGACTACGACTAGACTCGTCAGTGTCACTCGCACTTGACTAAGACTAGACTCGTCAGTGTCACTCACTTGACTACGACTAGACTCGTCAGTGTCATTCACTTGACTACGACTAGACTCGCCAGTGTCATTCACTTGACTACGACTAGACCAGTCAGTGCCACTCACATTTGACTACGACTAGACTCGTCACTGTCACGCGCACCTGACTACGACTAGACTCGACAGTATCACTTACACCTGACTACGTCTAGACCCGGAAGTATCACTCATATTTGACTACGACTAGACCCGTCAGTGTCACTCGCACTTAACTAGGACTAAACTCATCAGTGTCACTCACACTTGACTACGACTAGACCAGTCAGTGTCACTCAAATTTGACTACGAAAGAACCCGTCAGTGTCATTCACTTGACTCCGACTAGACCTGTCAGCCGAGCTCATACTCAACTACGACTGGAAGTGCGTCCTTGTTTGTCATCTAATATATTGGAATTTTTATCGATAAATCTCCCATAAATATTATACGACAGCGATTAGCACGATCTCTCCGCCCTATGTGCTTGAAATATTTTCTGTTATAGTTCAATTCATCTATCGGTATCTATTATGTTATCTAATTCATCACTGCTCAAACGTTGAATATGTCTTCGATTTATTTCTAAAGCATGAAAGTATGTATCGCTTTCTTTACTCCATGTCGATGTGTTTCTTGATTTAACTTTTTTATAATTTCTAACGTAATCGATACTATTTAATAACTTTTGGTGCCTGAAGGACATTGTCTCCAGTGCACTAGAAAGCCTTGGCACTAATCTAATATCTCCTATTTAATAAGGACTGACCACTCACCAGAGATGAGCTGTGAGGAATTTAATTACATTCAAGCATTGATGTTTATGTGTCATATTTCGGAATTAGGAGAGATTGAATTGAAAACTATGGATATGATTGATTCAATGGTAATGATAATATAAACTTGCCGTCCTCATGTATGCCTGAATTATATCGTAGTAATTGTAAAGATAGCAGAGTCGCGCTCAGCGGTTGACGACTCATTGGTGCCTTGTTGATCACAAATTCTATACCCGGCTCTTGAAGGACGTTGACTTGTAACTCTGCTCACGCTAACCTAATATAGAACATATTTAGTTGGGGAGTGCAGTAGACATGTTTTATAAGGTGAGTAGAGTATATGTCGCCAAAACGCAAATTAGTGAAGGAATATAGATGGGGCTTTATTAGTGATGAGTAGGGGGTTGACCGGAGTCAGCGGCGCGAAGGTCGGGGCACGGGAAGGGGAGCGGAGGTGAATGACTCTTTCGGACAGGCGGACAGCTTTCGGATTATTCGTTTGTTAATAGGTTATTCATGTTAATAGGTTATATAAATAAAACGTTTACACATAGACTACCATAGGTATTCGCATTTTAATGCTGGGCATACAGTATTGCAATTCCAATGCATGTCAAGTTGCATATATGTATTTTCAATGCTAGTCCTCTGAATGTTAAGGGATAATGATAACATACGTTTATAAGATATATATATATTTTTTTATAAAAAATCTAACAAGTACATAATAATATACATGCAGTATTAAAGGTTAAAACCTCGCACAGTTCCTTCTTGTACGAATGTTGATTTCCAGGCACGTTCATGATGAATTTTCAACCTTGGTATCATTTCTACGTCGTTCGCTGTTGTTCAATTCACACGAGGCATAGATTCAATTAGTTTAATGTTATTTTCTGCGATTGTATTATCAGTACCCTTGCGCTCTGTTTTAGTTACTCTTGTAGTAACTTCTTTTGTTTTCTCTGTTGTAAGCTATCGGAAGCAGAAAAAGACACAAAACAAACAGGTGACTGAAACATTCCTTCAAAGGAGAAAGAACCCGTTATGGATTATTTTCATGATGCAAATTATTTACTCAGTGTGAATAGGATTGTCTTTATCAATGGAAGCATTTCGTTATAATTCTCTCGCTTTGGAAGAGTAGGTGATATTGCACTTCCATGTTGAATCCATGTTTACATCTGTATCATCTCTATATATATACTGTATATACTGTTTAGAGGAATAGTGTGGTAGGTATATTTTATAACTCGATTTTCAGCCTTAGTGTGCGATCGGCCCGGTTTGCTACCAGCCTGATATTGAATTTAGGCGACGTTTTGTGTTTTTAATCTATTCATTTCATATGTTTATAATATCTATGGGAATAGTATGGTTTATTAGTTGGGAAGTTGGCGGGTTGATGTATTTATTTCTTAGGAGGCAGTAGCTGTGTTGCGAGATTCTGTATACTCCATAACGCATTATACAGTTTTGAACCTGATATATCGGTGTTCCATTAACGCGGTGTTCCAATGGCGAGAGTAGCTGATCGATATGGAATTATTGTAAGTTTCAATAAGGTTTCAAAATTTCGAGGGATGACAGAGCCAAGTCGGTCTATTGAAGTGATAACTTGGCTACTTAAGTAAGATGTTATCCCTCGAAAAGTTTTAAATTTATTTAAATTTTGAATTAAAATGTTTGTTGTATATTTTTTTAACTTATGTAACATGTACATACGCTTGAACATACACATGCACTTACGTACACAGCTCTATACACATACATTTGCAGTTGATAACCTAGGCGAGCAATGTTAGGCCTATTGTTTTGCTGAAAACAACGTGTAATCAACTTATAATAGCTAGCTGCGTACCGAGAATGGAGTCAGTGTTCGGTTGAGATCAAGCGGAGACATACGTTTCGTCATAGAATAAACAAAATGAATTTTCACGTCTCAAAATTTTTATTTACAAGTGTTGGAAGAAGAAATCTCCGAAAATGATATGAGTCGGATTGAATAAATATTGACTAGTGTTGAAAACATCAGTTATCTCAGAATGGGTAAAACAAGAATCAAAAGAGTGGGAGATATTCATATATGGATTGAAAAAAAATGAAGTCGACTGTGAGTTACTAATGTTGACGCGTTACAGTCGTATGTAACAAAGTTTAAGGGAACTAAGAATGCAAATCTCGAAATTGAAATAATCTAAGTGGAAGATCACCATCATAACTGTAATAAAGCTGAGGTAGTGGAGCACAAAATTGTACCTATGAACAAAAGAAAATCTGGATCGTATGCAAAAATCTCTCGATGATGAAGATCAGAATGGCTTTGAATTGGAAAAGTATTGAATTATCAAGGTTCAAGAAGAAAAAGCAATACATTTGTGGACTAACGGGAACGGAACAACCTTCGATATTCGCATCAAAAATATGATAGAGTATATGAAGGATTTTGAGAGGAAACTGAAATATAGTGATGATGGGTATGGTTGGATGTACGAACTGTGCTGTTTCAAATAAAAACAAACGAGGTAGATGTCATTGATGATGCCAGGAATGTCTGGAAATAATGACAATAAAACTAATAATAAACCATGTAAATCCTTTATCAAATGATTATATTATCCTAAATTCAAAGGTCAAGCAATGAATTGCAATAAAATACATCATGTCACTTAGTCGGAGGTACCGTCGAATTGTCGAAATCAGTAGAAGAATATGTTTCATGGCATGAAACAAAGCTCAAAATGTCGCTCATGACAAATTTAAACATTGATATAAATCTATCTTGAAGGGTAAATGATCTAGATGTGTTACAGATTGGTAGGGTATAAATCAGAGTCCGATCAGATCTTGCTCAGTCAAGTTTGTGATTCTGTTGTAGAAGGATGTGGTATAGCATGAGACATCGTTTGTTCGAAAGTAATGGGGGTCTGTAATCTGTGCAAAAAAAGAAATAAAATTGAATAAACGTAAATCCACGCGTAATGTGTGGCGACATCTGAAACGAAGTCATCGTCAAGAATATGAAAATTAGAGGGAAGAAAAAACAATTCAGACATGCAAGTCGTCAAAAGATGTAGCGTCAGGAGATATTGAAGTAAATGTGGTAGACCTAGTATGAGACGAAGTGTTCGTTTGTCTGAAACTGGATACAAATATGAAAATCTGGCCTTCCTGCTAACAAATATGGGTCGAGAGTGATCTCGAAGTCGATACAAAGAATTAGGTGTAAGTTTTATAAAGAACCGTGTGGAGAGGTTCATATGTATATATCGAAGGCTGAAAAACATACATAAGGTTAGGTTAGGTTTTTGTTGGTTGTGAATAACATGTAAAAGTGATGTAGAATTGAGTAAAATCAAAAATCAAGAATCATATGAAAATAGCTATATTAATCAAACAACGATGTAATTACATATGAAAATGGATGAAATTTTCTGGATCAATATTGGAAGTGTGTATCAAAACTGCAAAGGATAGATCAAAATGTTGAGTCGAAAGGAGATATTTGTTATGCATTAATCCTAAAACACTGAAGAATCATATGTAAGCATGTAAAGTCGATCGATAATACATAATTCTTGGTTAGAAAAGGTTAGGTTAGGATAGGCTGCTTGGTTCCTTTAACCTAACATGACGTAATGCTAATCCACATTAAATATCTTGTAACAAAAGCAATGGACATTGTTCTAATGGAAAAATCATAGATCAGAGGTTAAAGGCTACAGATGTTAACCGACCCTGTATATGCATACAAATGTGAGTATGTGTCTACATTGCGCCGGCAACAACCCTGTATACGCAAACATCATGCCGACATATGCCGGCACCAACCCTGTATACGCCTGAATTATGCCGGCACCAACACTGTATACGCCAACATTTTTTTTTTAGCTCAATGATGTTTCTTTCCAACAGCAAAATGGATAAAAAAAAATTTCAGGTGATTTCGAATATCTCGAATGAAACTGCTATTGTCACTGCATAATTATTATTATGATTTTAAAACGCATTTCCGCACTGGTTGAGCAAATCTGTTAGGATGTCGCCCTGTTAGAATTCCGCTCTAGTTTATTTTTCCTATATATTAACTGTGAACGTGTTAGCAGTGTGTCTATAACCGTATTCTAAGATGTTACTGGTATTACGATTCTCAACATTGTCAAATGTGGCCGGTTCTCTGTAACAAAACCACAAGTATCCGGTATCAGGTAGTATCATTGTATTGTACCACTTTATATCTTGAA
>SDVV010010551.1:0-16208 GCA_016164225.1 Gammarus roeselii
ATGTGTGTGTGGGTACATAAACTGGAAAAAGATTGGTAAAAAACTACTGAGTCAAGTGGATAGATTTGATATGAATAAAGCTTAAATTAATGAAGAAAAACATGACATAAGTATGAAATGGGGCAAAATATATTTAATCCTTGGTTAGATTAGGTTAGGATAGGTTAGGATGGGTTAGGTTTACGGTCATCATCACAAACTTTCAGTGAAAAATGCTACATTGGATCATGTGCATGCTCGAATAAGTCAGATATTCTGAATTGGAACGCCATCCCATTATAAAACCTGAATTAATCAAAAATTTCTAAGTGTATAAACTGCGAACGGATCACAAACATTTATAAAAGTAAGACATGCGGGAATAAGCATCTGGTAAAGATATGCACGCGGGTAACATAACTTAGATGTACACTAAATTAATGAAATGTTTCAACACTAACACTATACAAATCCGGTAGATTAGTTCTCCAAGACGACATGGAACCGGGCCCAAATACAATGTCGAGAGGTAAAACATACCATATTTTGGATCATTAAATCCAGTTAAGCGAATTTATACCCAACAGTACATGAAATTAGGCGAATTTACACATAATATAGTTATATTCCCATGATAATCGTGCAAAATCATACAACAACAACAACAACTATAAAATAGCTAAATAGATTCTCGACTATACCCCAACCGACATTGATTAACTATTATATAAGGCATATCCTACCACACCCCAGAGGATATAACCTACACCAATAACACACCTCATCTGGTTCATGAAAAAAATAGTATACCAACAAAACAGTCATACCGAAAATATCTGACATTTAAAACAAACACTGAGTTCATGCACAATAAAGTAATAAAACTACGGTATCCGTTCAAATCTAGAACAAATTCCTACATTCAAACTGATGCTATGCTTCTAGTAGGACAAAATTCAAGCCTACTGTGGCATAATAACGAACTCGACAATGCTTTACTAGGTCACTTTTCAATAATCTACCACTGATATATAATAAATTGAGAGGTAACACCCAGTCATGGTACAATACCTCTGACATACCACGTATTTGTTTAGTCCATCATCTCTGAACAACGTCGAGCAAAGTCACATCCTGGAGATAACCATGCATCTGTACAGGTAGAATTGCCAAGAATAGGCCTGACATGAGTCTCAAATAGTGTGGCTATAAAAATCTGGGCATTTGTTTACTGACGACCTAAGTAAATCACTACAACGATGGGTAGCTTGTCGCATAACCTCTCTAACAAACCCATGGAACTTAAGACCGACGTCCACAAGAATTTACAAATTCACGTTGAACATGGATGAACTCCAATTTACAATCAAAGAATGAAAACCGCCTCTACACCAGGACCCCTCCATCCAGTAAATCGTCTTCTAAAACGTTAAACTACGCACTTGTTAAGATGCAATGATGAAATTCCAAAAATATGCAGTACGGACTTACACCTCTGAAAACATACATTCCTATGATTATCGTGGAAAGAATCATACAACAATAATAAGATAATACGTTATTCTCTTCTCTGCTCCAATTAACATTAAAAATTGTAATACACCAGGGTATCCATTATTGTAAATCGGTCTTCTTATACAAATAAACGTAAACACAACGAGCTTTTGCCTAGGGGACTCTCTAACTTCTCCTAAACATTGAAGTATGGTCCTACAAAAAAATACGATAATCTAACAACAAAACCACGTTTGTAACAAATCGAAACTTCTATATCTATAATATCGACGTCAAACATTGTACCAGGATGTAAAAATATTTATAAAACACTATAAATATAGAACATATAACTAAATTATACCTGAAATTATGTTCTACATTGCAGACACCAATGTAATATATCCCAATATTCTTGTTATTGTATAATATAACCAATACCTTGCATCGAAGATGGAAACTTTACAAAGAACATACAAAACTGAAAGAAATATACTAAAACGCTCGAGATATAATAAAGCTAGGAGATCAATTTTCTACCATACCCAAAACATACAATTAAAACCATGATGTCCAATAAAAAAAAATTGCATGTAAACAACCAAACTACCAACGTGAATAAGTTGCCAATACATGTGACTGATTTAACTAACTGAACCACATAGTAAATTACATGGAATATTTCTACACGAACTCGCAATGGTATATACAAATCTGATGAAATCATTATCCAACTCAGTCCATCCAACTAAAGTAACCACGGCTCATTCGTAACAGAATGTCATATATGTATAAACAATAACAAAATGATGCAATAACCGACTAATTATGCCTTAAAAATTGAGCTACATGGAAGATGCAAAACTGAAATATCCTAAAAATCCTATAACTGTATGTGATAACTATTCAAAATTCAGAAAACAATACAAATTCAACATATATCAACCGATAAGTGTACATAACACAATATAATAACTTACAATAAATCAATATCGTTCAGCTACTCACGCTGTAAAGCATCCAACCGATACTCGCTGTACAAAGAATCGAGATAAAACAACCCGAACAGTCTACATACGCTTGATAACGGTCCATTTGCCTAATGCGGATGCATGGTAACACCGATATATCTGGTTCAAAACTGGATTATGCGTTACGGGTAGATAGATTTTTGTAACGAAGCTGCTGCATCAACCCAAATTACAAACATCAACTCGCCAACTACCAGACTAATAAACCATACTATTCCTATACATATTATATTCATATGAAAAAAAATAGGTGGAAAACACAAAACGTTGCCCCCCCCCCCCCACTCAAATCCAACCAACAGGCTATAATCAATCATCCAACCGTTAAGATGCCAAAAATCATCCACCGAATGAGTCAATTATACCCCAACTATATAAGAATATGAACATATATACACTTACAAATATATAAAATTATAATCCAGACCTAAAGTATAAACCGATACATACACTAAAACATAGCAACCATGTCACGGAAATTACTGATTAGACAAAGAACAGGTAAGAGCAATCTCACCTAATGTTCCAAAGCGCATCCAACTTTTTGCTTAGAGGGTCCCAACACGCCCCACCACTCTCCAAAATAAGATGAAGGCATATTCCTACCAGAACCGAAAAAATTAAAAATGAATAACAGAAAGGAACCAAGCGTACTGCAATACAGTCATCTAAAGGATAAAAAACGTACATACATAGAATAAACATCAAATACAATAAAATATGAATGTACATAATAGCAAAACCATCCCAAATATATATTAGAAAGCAAGGTCAGACAGCTGTCCGTCCGTCAGTCCGAATGAGTCACCCGTTGGCCACCACGGAAGCCACCCGTGTGCCAGCCGTAAGCCTCATTGGTCGCTGAAATGTTATGTGCAAACTCCCGTAGAACAGACAAAATCCGCGTTTGGATTCACTTGTATCTATGCTCAATAGCGATGGTACACTGGACCCTCCCATCATGACAGGGTGCAAACCAGAACCACATGGGGCTCTCAACCTACCTCTTTACTTCACAGGGCATGTTTTGTTCCAGCATCTGTCTATCTGCTGTTGAGACAACAGTATCCAAGAACAACGTAATATTTTTTGACTTATATTTTGAGGCTGGTTACGATGAAAAATATTTAATTATGTTGGGTATCTGTCTCTATGAAAGCAAATTGACCTCGTCTCGTGAAGTCTGTCACGTCGATAGGATGTTCCCTAATTTGCCGGTATGTCGTGACACAGGGTATCCCAGATGCCACGCAGTATTTTAACTCACTTTATTGTATTATGATACCTGCCCTGGGAGTGGCAAATTTACCTATCATCCATCGAACTGACTGGAAAAACTTTATTTTTCCAGTTTCAAACTAGCTGCATACTGAGGTATACTGAGTTAAATGATCAAATTTCTCTTGGCAATGTATTGGAAATTATATTATCCTTTGATTGGTCGCACACTCACCCTGAATCGCTGCATCTGCAATAAAAGTACAGTGCACTATTTTCTGAACTCTTCCCTACCCTCTAAATGAGGTATTTTGATCAGTTGTATTAGAATAAAGAACATATTACAGTGCACTGCAGTCACTGTCCTGTGGCACCGGAGGTTTGTTTCCGTGCACCATCTGCAATTGGTACTTGATTCTTTGACATTTGTTCAGGCAGCTCGTTTCCTGGTATTGTAGTATATTTTTGCCGTGTAACTACATGTGAAATACTGAGAGTCGGTTGACCCTCTTATCAGCCAATAGCGGTACATTATCTGCGCTTCGTGAAAGCATTTCGTTAGAACGATCGCTTTATAAGTGGACTAACATTCGCAACGGTGACATAATTTCAACGGTATACGTACGAGCTGTAGGTGCTTGTGGAGGAGTGCAACTCATCGTATGTTGTCAATGTTGCGGTCCATCAGCTCCGGTTTGCATTTATTTAGCATGAGTTTGCTTGAGTTTCATCACGCCGTGGAGACATCCTAGACGATAATGGTTGTTTTACTGGTTGTCTAGAGTCTGAACTTGCTCGTTGATTGCATTTTGCATTTGTTTCTTGACAGCACGATTGTGATGTAACGCTGCAAAAAAAAGACACTGTCCGCGATAGCAAAACGTTGGATATATCCGAACCATATTGAAGCGAGTGGTATAATATTCGAAAGTTCTTGACTCCAAGAAGTATTCAGCTATTGTGGAATTTGAATGTACTCATTTGTTCCGTAGAACTATCAAACTTAATGTGTAACAAGCATACCGTATTCGATACAATTGTGCCTTTGATAAATTGTGTATTCTAGAATTAAAGTATACTTTGATAACACTACAATGCCACGAAATCTCGAAATATGTAGGACGTATTTCAGGAAATGTAGGACCCAAATCGAGAAACATAGGGACTCGAAATTGGACCTTTATGACTCAAATCAGGATATTTACGACTCGGATCGGGAAATGTAGGAATATAATCGAAATTTTCATTTAGCGGAGCCAAAGGAGTAATGTAGATATCCGGTCAATAATATGTCATTGTTCCTGTCACTATACCAACTCAACCAATCAGAATGAGATGTTTAAAGTGGAATTATATGTTAAAACTCAACTGACGATGCTCTACAGATCATCGATCACGAATGGGCATTTTTTGAAACAATGGTTCATAAATGATTCATTGTCAAGGCTTACCAAAATATCGTTTGTGTTTTTCAGTGGCAAAATCATACAATAAAATATGAATACGATCACCCGTTTAACTTTCCTTCCTAAACGTTCGTGCTCCAAATAATGGTTTTACGAGACTTTGTATAAACCTATGTTTATTCTCTTAAAATCTTAGGAAATGTGTATGTTTTACATCAGACTTCTAACAGTTGTTAGCTTATCCTGTATTATTATGCAGTACTATTGTACAATTTATACCTGCTTTCTAAGCTGGGCTAATCGTACTGCAAAGTCATTTATAAAGTATACATTAAAAAAACTATTACTAGCACTAGAGATAAAGCAAATCCCGGCGGCGCAGTTTAAAACACGAAAATCTTTGACAGTGATAAATTTTTCCCAATATAATTATGTCAGGTGTGTCTTCATCAACGGAACAAATTTGTTCAAGCACAACAGGTGATTCTATTCCGGAACAAATTTTCTTCAAGCACAGAGAAAGTGATGCTAATCTGGTAACACGCGAACCATTATGGCACAGTACAGGGTGAGAGACAACAGGGCAAAAATTATTTCTGGCGTTCTTCACTTCATTAAATATATTGATTTCTTCCAAATCAAGGCAAATATAATACTTCACATATACATGTACGATTGCGAAATCTTCGAAGAAATTCTTTATGGTTACTGAAATACCTGAGATCCCCAATTTGCGATATCAAGCTTGAAAGTACACATTCAATTAATTGGATAAGACCAACAGTGTTGACTCTGCCTGCGCTCTCGTGCTTTAGCGTGGCAATTAATCCGCTCAAAGGCCTTCGATGACGCTGTGACAGTAGCGTCAATTTGAGCCTGGCATTTAATTGGTTTTCCTTTAGACAAGCGGCTTCATAAATCCGCTCCATAACAACGGGCTCTGCTGCAGAGTGGAGGCTTGACGAACAATTAGGCCTACAATTAAATGCAATTAAATGGCAGAAGTGAGTGTTAAGCCGCGGCTTAGCGAATAACGTTATCAGAGCACACAGATGGAGGAACTGACGGGAAGGGGGGAGGGGGAGGAGATGGAGAGGGACAGCGTGAGGGACATGGGGTACAACGGATGGGGCTTGGGAGAAATGCTTTGAGGAGTGAGTTCATAAGCCCCTCACATCAAACAGGCAGCAGCTGTTAACAATAGCGTGACTGTGGGGTGGCCAGTGTCCACGGCACCACTTTTGCTACTGTTTGTACTTTACTCATGTTTAGATTTACTGCGTGAAATTCTACATAACCCAGCACGACTTAAAGGAGCCAGAGGAAACTAGTTTATGGTGATGAATTATATCATTTATTAAATATCCTCTTCGTTTGCTTTCGAGTTAAACGAACTAAAATCCGTTGCTTAGATTTCATTCAGAAAATTGTTCCACATTCAATACCGCAATAATACCCAATGGTTAAACGGCTTACTCGTTTAATCGAATTATCGTTCGTCTCTTGATTAAAGTTTAGTAATTCATTAATCCGATTTCGCTTCTTCACACATCGCACGACATTTTATGCTGTGTGCGGTTGCGCTGAATCAAGCAATGCTGAAAAGTCTCTCCGTGGCGGATAACTTAACTTTTTTTTAAATATATTAACTGAACCACGATGAGTCGTCAAGCTAATTTATAGACTTTTCTAAATTTTGCTCGCCAAAATTAATTCAGCATGCTCAGCAACCCTGAGCATAAACACGCTATTTTTGACACCTCATTTATGGACCAATTGGATAACATTATATGTCATCTTTCCTTTACGTAGAAAAATGATCTGGTTCATCTTATATTAACCAGTTGACAAATGAACAATTTTTTCTGTCAAAATCACAAAAATCCACTAAAACAAATATTCCGTTCCACTTTTTGCATGATTTTTTTTAAATGATAAATTACGAACTGTTGATTGTTAGTTCAAAAGTTCAGCTAAGACAGAGATGATAAAGATTGGCATAGAGTTCAATTTGATTTGCTAAAATGCGTGCAAATTCTGTGATAGTGTATAAAGGAGCTTTTTGATACACGAACTGTTATCACCTCGACGCAGATAGTAAAGTTCATTCAATCTGAAGAGTCGTTTCGATTCTTTGTCAATCATACAAGCGTATTAGCATCACTCTATTTCAATCCACTTATCGTACTTATTCTGTTATCTACAGGGCATTGTTGTTTCGTCCAACTTTATGTGGGTAGTCCACCGGCGGCGCATTGAGGTCTCGTGTTACGAGGACCATGACCGAGATGCATCAGAAATATGAAGCAGCATTACTCGCAGGCCACCGAATTATGACCGAAAACCGCTCACAAAACTCAAGTATGTTCTCGGTCATGACGTTTTCATTGTTTTCTGGGTAACCTAAACGGAATCCGTTCAAAATGAAATTGAATGTGATTGGCTTTGACTTGAAGGTACGAATATATCCTACCGAAGATATATTCTTCTATAACTTTTGCGCGGTGCATATTTATGATATATATTTTTCCTCATAGATAATATCTTGACCGTTAAAGTGATTACGCAGCGTATAGATTGCTAGTGCTCTACATTGTATCCGTTCTCAGAACCCTTTACAGTGCACTCTAGGTATCAAAATTAGTGTTATATTCACATCAATGTCGAACAGACGAACGCATCACACAAAATAAAAGGCAAACGCTGCTCACTGTCCCCATGAACTTTTTCCGGGTCGAAGGAATAGCAAACGAAAGAAAACGATTGCCGCTATCGGGAAATTTCAACATTGACTATGAACTTTAAATGGCCAAGTAACAGTGAAAAAATTGAACGGGTGTTCGAGCAATTCGTTCAGCGGAGCTCCTATTGTTAAACATGCATTGAAGACCCCAACCAGACTGTAGGAATATTGTTGTGGCAGTGGCTAATTAATTGGCTCTTTGCTATTTAATCGTGACACCAAATATTGTTCGTTAATATCGAATGGAGGCAATATCGCTCACATGCTGTTTATTGGATGGAGGCAATATTGCACACAATAAACAGCAGTAATGCTGTTTATTGTATCTCCTAAGATTTGGTAGTGGAATACCCTACCTTCTTAAATGCGATTCAATGTTCCCTTACGAGCATGTTGGATGAGATAAAATAACACGAAATAAATATTTTTCCACTTTGCTAGATTTTTCATATGCTAACTAGTTGCAACACAAACGTGTAATATTTCAAACGCAAACTGCGTTCCTCATTGGGACCGGAAGAAGAATTTAAAATGCTGTTAAATAATATGCATGCGTAAAATCACTTCAACTAACACAATAATATCATGAAATACCAAATTTGATCAAATTTAAAAATAGATGGTCGCATAAGGGTACATAGAGACTAACTCACTAAAGGTAAGGAGTGAAATGGCCTTTACGAACAAATGAAATATCGAAAAAACTTAGTCAAAAAACTTTACCGACTAAATACACATATCCGTTTTTTTGGTGGAAACAAATAAATTCTCAATAAGAAGGGCGGGAAGTAATATAAGATCGTAGCTATATTAAATCGGTGGAGGAAGATGATTAAAAATGTTCGGATTAGCACTAATATGTAGTTTCTCGTAGCTGATTAATCTTGCATTCGCCGTCTATGTTATTGAAGTTCGCAGAGTGTTGTGTGAAGGCCGATTCTACAATTGAACGCTTCTTGAAATCGATTGATGAAATAAATGATAACTTTCAATCATTTTTGTGACTTTGAGATGATATATGATCGAAAATTGCACTATTTAGTTTAGCTAGTCAGACGAAACTTTTGTGTTATTTGTTTCTAGTAGCCAAGGAATGTACACCCAACCATAACCCTCATTGAAGTTCAGTCATGGGATGCCATGTACACCCAACCATAACCCTCATTGAAATTTAGTCATGGGATGCCATGTAGACCCACCATAACCCTCATTGAAGTTTAGTCATGGGATGCCATGTACACTAAACTATAACCCTCATTGAAGTTTAGTCATGGGATGCCATGTACACCCAACCATAACCCTCATTGAAGTTTAGTCATGGGATGCCATGTACACTAAACCATAACCCTCATTGAAGTTTAGTCATGGGATGCCATGTACACCCAACCATAACCCTCATTGAAGTTTAGTCATGGGATGCCATGTGCACCCACCATAACCCTCATTGAAGTTTAGTCATGGGATGCCATGTACACCCAACCATAACCCTCATTGAAGTTTAGTCAAAGGATGCCATGTGCACCCACCAGAACCCTCATTGAAGTTTAGTCATGGGATGCCATGTACACCCAACCA
The DNA here is from genome assembly GCA_016164225.1 of Gammarus roeselii. Taxonomy (NCBI): domain Eukaryota; kingdom Metazoa; phylum Arthropoda; class Malacostraca; order Amphipoda; family Gammaridae; genus Gammarus; species Gammarus roeselii. The sequence continues at coordinate 9,447 of SDVV010010551.1, forward strand.
TAACCCTCATTGAAGTTTAGTCATGGGATGCCATGTACACCCAATCATAACCCTCATTGAAGTTTAGTCAAGGGATGCCATGTACACCCAACCATAGCCCTCATTGAAGTTCAGTCATGGGATGCCATGTACACCCAACCATAGCCCTCATTGAAGTTAAGGCTTGTTTGAACAAGTGTGGAGCAATCAGAGGGAATAGTTCCATGCACTATTCTAATGTCACGAGACTTGAAATTTGGTGCCACTAATTTAGACCAAGTAAGAATATGAGGTAACGTTTAAGAACTTTGTTAGCTGTTTGTGGCCGGTCAGTACTGGATTAAAAGTGTCGTTTGGCGGACACAGTACTGACAATTTAACCCAATCCATCATCAATTGGAAGCAGTCGGGTAAGTTACATGAGGGCCATTATTCGAATAGACTTGTAAGGTTACCCGCCTAGCCCAACAGTGCAGAGGGCTGCTTGTTCAAGCCGTTGTTGAACGAGGTTCTTGCATTTTACAGATATTTTCAACAATTAAATACTCTCTAGGAAGAGGGAAATTGTTTCAAGGTGTGAAATGTTCGTACCCAACATGCAGTGAGAGTAAGCCTTCCCGCCCTAAACAAATGACCATAACTGTCATCTTCAATGAAATGTTCGTACACAACATGCAGTGAGAGTAAGCCTTCCAGCACAACACAAATTACACTAACTGACATCTCCAATGAAGTGTTTGTACACAACATGCAGTGAGAGTAAGCCTTCCAGCCCCACACAAATTATCCTAACTGTCCTCTCCAATGAAGTGATGCTGTTGTCTCAAGGTGTGAAGTGCGTACACAACATGCAGTGAGAGTAAGCCTGATAGCCCCACACAAATTATCCTAACTGTCCTCTCCAATGAAGTGATGCTCTTGTCTCAAGGTGTGAAGTGCGTACACAACATGCAGTGAGAGTAAGCCTGATAGCCCCACACAAATTATCCTAATTGTCATCTCCAATGAAGTGATGCTCTTGTTTCAAGGTGTGAAGTGCGTACACGACATGCAGTGAGAGTAAGCCTGATAGCCCCACACAAATTATCCTAATTGTCATCTCCAATGAAGTGATGCTGAAAGCGTTTCATCTCTGGCTTTCTGTACGGTTTCAATTAGCATTCATCAATTTACGTCTGATCTCTCAGTATTTGCACCCACACAAGTGTAATTGAAAACGAACTTTATCCATCGTTGAAAGAACATTTTATTTAGCCGTTAGGTCTGTGACTCACAAACACATCGGGCAATGAAACGGTTATAACAGCTCCTTTTCAAAAACAAGATGATTAGCCTATAGAAACCACCATGCGTCGACTCCAAATTTGAAGTGATTAACGACAAAAGATTACGAGTAAATAAACTCCACTCTTTTTAGCGAGGTATTATACTCAACACCAACCCTCTTCAGCGATTCGGACTTTGAGGAATCATAGGATAGTCTGAGCAGTGAAACCCTAACAGAAGCCAGTAAATTATTAATTGTGATTTCAACTAAATAAATATTCCCAATCGTCTTCAATAAGGCGAAATGTTCAGTACATCAAAGGTTGCATTTCGCTACGTAATTGTGCCGCATTATGGGGTCGTCCATGGAACACGGATTTTTTATGTTAACGAGCAAATATAGGAAGGAAGTCAACTCCATGTACATCCGTTGTTCGTTGAGTTGTAGTTGTTTTTCCTTCACATTCATGTCATATTGTATCAGAGATTATTCCTCATGAACATTCATCTGCTTGCTCCAACCTGTCTAGTGCACCACTAAATTGTATAGACCTTCAAGTGTTTCGCCTGTATTCGTGATGCGCATGAGTACAGATACTCTTGATACATCAATAGTCTCACCTTTAGTTCATTGTTTGACTGTACGCCGCCGTGCTTCTGTTCTGTTATAAGGGAAGGGGCTCAACGGGATGGAACAACGAATTTATCGTCGGACCGATCGTCGGTTGTCGCAGGGGTCAATCGGCGGGGGCTTCATCGGCAATGGGGAAGCAGTGACCCAACACATTCAACGTCGGGGCTCAACTGTATGGAACAACAAAGCTATCATCGGGCCAATCGTCGGTAGTTGCAGGGGTCAATCGTCGGGGCATTATATATCTTCAAGGACGGGGAGTGACGCCGTGGTGATTCTGCATTGAGCCGTAGTAAATCGTGGTGATTCTTCATTTCACTCGCCGTGGATCGCGGAGACCTTCTTGCAGTGTTGTGTGGGAATCCCGAACTACTTTTTCATAGGTGTTTAATTATCTTCACAATATAACATAACTGTGTTTAAATAGCTGCTACCGTTATGTGGGGTCAACCGGCTGAATTGTGGCATTATGCTGGGGACGTTATATTTCTCTTTCATAACCGGGTGTAGGTAGGTTGTGCTCCGAAGTCAACGATTCTCCATCACACGGTTTTGAATTAGGTTGTGAGTAGAGTTGGACAAATCTTTCTGATAACCATGTCAATTAATCCTCAAATATATCCTTAACCAGTGAAGAATATTCGATCATTATCCAATGCAATCACTTCCATAAATATCCTCGATGTCTGTCCTGTCTCTTTTATTCACCTTAAACTCTCCTTCACTATCAATATCCATATTCTTCAATCATTTTCAATCTGCGTTTCCTTACATCTGTGTAATATGGCAAGGCGTTAGCGGATACAAGAATACTTCTATTTTAATCTGAAGAGAAATCGCAATCTTTCATTGGATCAATTGTGCTTCGAGAGCTAGTGTAGAGTAATGCATTTCGCGGATAAATATAATTATGTATTGGAATGCTTCTGCACTCGACTCAATAAATAAAGCGACACCGGTGCCGTTTTTGGAATATTGTTACTATCGCTATCCCGGAATGTTTCTTCCATTGGATACTAAAGGTATTATTATTGAATGATGCTTTCGGAGTTCAATGACCTGTCTCGACATCTCAGATATGCGCAATGGTATTAAATGAATTGAACCGAAAACAACTGAATGAAAAAATAAATTAACTAACTGTTGAACGATTCAACATATATTCGGCATAGTAACCAATTTCAAGCAATTTATGTATTATTTATCTACTTGGGAAGAGACATATTTACCTATTTACAGCTCGACATATGACAAACCTACACATTTCTGGGACTGATGACGTAAGAAGACATGATCTGCGACGTATATTGTAAATTGATTATTGCAAATACCCGACAAGTAAATTTTGTATGGTGGATTGATGAAATCTTTTCAGTAGACCTTAAATATAATTTTCTCCTATCGACACTTAATCACGAGTACGCTAACTACACACTCTTGTGGTCTACGGCTCTCCGACCGACATCAAATCACTTTTCATCCACCGACACACACTCACGAGTAGTGTATACATAGCCAAATAACGGATTTTGTCCGGTCAACGTTAGTTTGCACATGTCATTTCAGCGGCGCGAAGGCGATCGTCGCGAAGGCGGACGGCGCGAAGGGAACGGAGGTGAATGACTCATTCGGACAAACGGACAGCGTTCGGATTATTCGTTTGATATTAGGTTATATATATTAATAGGTTATTATTGTTAATAGGTTATAACAATAGAACGTTTACACACTACCTTAGGTATTCGCATTCCAAAGCTGGGCTTACTGTATTGCAATTCCATTGCATGCCATGTTGCATATATGAATTTTCAATGCTAGTCCTCTGAATGTTTATGGGTATTGATGACATACATTTATTATAAAAAAAAAAATCTTGATAATAAATCTAACAGTTAGATAATAATATACACGCAGTCTTGAAGTTTAAAACCCCACACAGTTCCTGCTTGCACGAAAGTTGATTTCCGGAGACGTTCAGGATGAATTTTTTAACCTTGGTATCATTTCTACGTCGTTCGCTGTTGGAGAACCGCTCGATTATGTTTTTGACTGGTATATTTTGACATGGATAATACGCAAAGTAGAGACAGTAAGCTCCACAGACCAATGATTGATCACTTTCGATCGGTTTCTGTAATACAAGTTGTATTTTGGCATGAATATTTTAATACAAGGCTTTATTTCCTCCATATTTTTTTGGATTGAAGCCAAATGAATCAAAAAAGTAGTGTTTGTTATGGTTTTTTAATATTAGAATCCAATGACTCATTTTATCAGGATCGCTTTCGCTGTTAACAAACAGGTATTCCGTTTTCAACCAAACATCTTATATAGGCACGTTTCATAATTGGATCACTCTTGGATATATTTCCAATTTGATTATTATCCATTTTTACTGTAGATAGTTGGGGAATACCCTCCTTGCCGAATTCATTTGGATGACACCGAGTGCATAACCTACCAGGAACAAGACCTTATTCGTTAAGGGTGAATTTTCACAATTCACTGATATACGTATGTTTGCTCATTTTCTTAGGTTGATGACATCTTCAGAGTCGGTTGGGCTTGTATCTATAACAAATATAGTTCTTCCTGCAGGGACACTTTGTCTTGTGATGAGATGAGAGCTGTTACGCGTCCCTAGAACCGAAAGTATTAGACGGTATACTTGGGCGCACTCTCTGGGTAATGATGATCTAATGTTGGTAACGCAGTTTCCGTTTACATCGACGATAACGTTTGTGATGTCATTATGCTGGAAGTAATGACAACACAGACGTTATCTCCATGGAGATTGAGTTTTGACCGGTAGGAAACACGATTGTTTTGACAATAGGTCGATCGAACATGTATTCAATCATATCATATTTTTTTGTGAGCGTTTTATGTAGAGGAAGCAAAGCTAAAGGGTATGATATAACTTTTTTGCACCATAATTTGCATGAATCAACTAAATAGATGTATTGTTCATTGTCATGTGTTAGAAGCACGCTACTAGGTTTTGCCAGCTCCAAACATATACTGTATTTACGCTGACATTATCCAATAGATAACTGTTGCTACCGGATACATCAAATTTTAGTGGTCCCATCATATGTATACCATGACGTTCACTTTTTTTAATCCAGGTCTCATTTTCGTTTTGAATCCGTCAACGAGTGCAACGTGTGCAGCGGTGGCCAACGCGCTTCCATCTGCATTTCCAATACGGATTTTCACCTTTCGCAATAACGAGCTCAAGTTGACCATTTCATTATCCGACGCGGGAATATGAAACTCTAAAAAGGAATCGGCAATTCTACCACCATACAAACTGCTGTTTGTACTTAGTAACTTCTTTCAAATTTCGAATCGATACTTGATTCAATTAAATATTTCTTGTTGACGGAGGGAAACATATCAATCACTTCAATTTTAGTTTTCCGTAAGTGCTTCTAGCCCTGTCATGTTGGGAGATGATCCACCAAGCATGCTGTCGGTATAGAACCTCACCCAAAACTGACGTTAATGCTGCATGAACAGTGGTATTTATTGGTAATTAACTAATGGACGACATGACTCCATCTTTCTTCCATGGTGATTCTTTGATTTACGTTTTTTCGTTACTTTTCCTCCAACCTTGGCGTTCCTTATAACATTCTTGAGTGTAGCAATCCCATGTTCCTTGATTGATTTTCGCATATCTTTCTACTCCGAGAAATCGTGTGACATGTTCCGAGCCATATCGGCAGCTGCAGGCAATACAGTTTTTCGTAGAAAAGGCAATGTACGTCTTACATGACTGACTATATTTGAGAAGAATCCGCTACCCCTCTGGTATGATATCGGACTAGGGAATCGATCAATATCATGTAAACTTCCACCGCGTAAATTTGTCACGTTTCGCGAACAAAACTTTGTACCCTCATGATTGCTAGTTACCAAATGACCTTATTTATATCCAGCGTTATATTTATATAGCTCTAGCTTCTTTTAAAATTCAAAACGCATAGACTCGATCCACCATCCTCGAACGGGATGATACCGCCAACACCATCTCGTAGACCGATGGAAGTGGAATCAACATGACTATGCCGTAATTTTTTATATATGTCATGGGCACGCGTAAATGAATAAGATTTATCAATTGGAATATAATCAAGAATATTGACATGCTTTTCGCCCATAAAACTGCGTGAAATTTTTATCAGAGTAAACGTTTATGTTGCGCGCATTATCGTTCATAAACGACATTTTTTCGCTTACGGCACCTTCACCGACATTATATTTACACATCGCTCCGCCCATTAAATCAGCCGATCTGTCTCCGACAGAGTACCAATCCACCTTAGCTTCAGTATATTTGTATTTCGACATGTTTTGTAGAATAAAGGCATTGAACGTTACGCGTTGTGTAGCACTATCAAATTCAAACAATTTTCCTCCATCTCTAACAATTCGTTTCCTTAACAGACTTTTTCTGATATTGATTTCTAGCTCGGAGATGTATCCTTTCAATGTATTGCCTGAGATATTTTCGCTAGGAACAAACAAAGCAGTTTCATGCCCGACTCGTTTATTTTTATCATTCAAATAGTCTTCGTAGAATAAAATGTTGTACTGTTCATTGTGCTTTTTTATCTTGAACCAGTCATTATAGAATGCTTCTACAAATCCTACTGTTCACTCTCCCTGTAGCTGTTTTCCTGGATAAATATTATTAGTAAAACTTGAAGATGTGTTGTTTTGGTACAATTGGCTACTGCCTAGCGATGAGACATAGATACAAAAGTTCTCCGGTTCCTGCATTCTGCACTGGGTCTTACGTCATACTGACAACAAACCGCTTGTAGACATCAATATATACTCTAACTAGTAGAACAATGAAACATGTTCATGTATAT
>SDVV010010552.1:0-16208 GCA_016164225.1 Gammarus roeselii
GGTGGGGGCAGTAGGACGCCCCGCCTCTGAGATGACCCAAAAGGGTGAATCCTCTCCCTCGATTGGAGGATCTCCTTCAATTTCATGATCATGGCCCAACCACATAGCATTCAGAGGCAGCTTGAGCGAGAGAGGGCAGAACACACTACCTCGCCATCGGCCGCAGCACCCTACCCTCCTGCGCTCGGCGCAACACACACACAGACCCTACACCACGTCATACGCTTGATACATTATAAATCTTGTTAAGTCCCCGTTCACAGTTTGGTTTCTTGGTGTCCGTTATATTAATCAATTTTGTATCGGTACTCTATCGAGTTGACTTGTGACTTGTCTTTATGAAAAATACTATTATAAAACCAATGTTTCATCATTCCAACCTTGCTTTCACTCGATTATTGCTACCCTGAACTGAAAATCGTAACAGAGGAAGCTTCGAGTGAACGTGGGTAAGAGTAAAGTAATGAGATGCTCGAGGACTGTCGATGCAATCAAAATTAGTGTCACCCTGAATGGAGAGCTCTTGGAGGAAGTTCAGTGTTTTAAGTATCTGGGCTCCCATGTGGAGATAAATGAACTAGTTGAAACTGAAGTAGAGGCGCGAGTGAAGAGGGGATGTGAAGTGTTGGGTGCACTAAAGAGTGTAATGAGCTGTAGGACATTGGGGATGGAAGCAAAGAGAGGGCTGTATGAGGGTGTTGTTGTCCCAACTGTGTTCTAGGGAGCTGAGGCTTGGGGGATGAGAGCAGAGGAGAGATGCAGGTTGAATGTTTTCGAGATGAAATATCTGAGGAGCATTGCTGGAGTAATGCTGAAAGACCGTATCACCAACGAAGTGGTTCGAATCAGAACAGAGATGGTGAAAAAGTTGGAGGACAGAGTGGATTCGCGTGTGCTGAGATGGTTCGGGCACATGGAGAGGATGGATGTAGGGAGATTGGTGAAAAGGGTGATTAATGCGGAGGCGAGTGGTCGCAGGCCTAGAGATAGACCGAAGTTTGAGTGGATGGATGGCGTGAAGCAGGCGTTTGGAAGAAGACATGAATGTGGAGGTAGCGAGAAAGCGTGCAATGAACAGGCGAGTGAGAATGGTTGATTTTGACGCTGCTCTGATGTGTTTTCCCGCCCTTGGCATCCCGCTGTTGGATGGTCGTGAATGGGGGTGGCCCGGCCATAATAACGCGGCGGGGGTGAACCAGTGAAAACTGTCGGGCCTTGCTGCTGACGACGGATCCACGGACTGCACTCGTGACCCCGAGTGTATGTTGAGGGGGTACCGGCCGGACCCTTTAGCACAAAAAGGATAAGTTGTGTGAGTGTGAGCGTGTGAGGGTGTGAGGTGCGCCTTGCCGTCGGCCACATCCCTTTCTGGGGGATGCGGCCTAGTGTCTGTATCTGCATCTAACGTTTCTAGCTCACCAACATCGTTCTCGAGAGGACCAATTACAGATCTTGATTTCTTTTTACTCAAAATGTAACTAAAAAATGGTTTCGGATTATAGTTGGCATTTGTGCGAATTTCATTTTAATAATATTTTTTTCTTACGTTTCTGGACTCTCTTTAGATCTCTTCTTCTGATGTTGTATTCATTTTTTGCTACGTCGTCATGTGGGTGTTTCTGTTTTATTGAGTGCTTTACTTTCTTTCGTGTATGAAGGCGCTGCAATTCTCCTTACCAGTACTCGGGTTGATAGACTGCTGTTCGCCTGTTTTTACGCGGGATATGCTCATGTTCGATATTTTTGAGTGCAGTCAAGAAATAGGCAAGCGATTGATTGACATCTTGTCTGAGAGTTATATTTGCTGACACCATTGACTATCTTGAGCCATCAAAATTACCTAATCTGAAGTTAGGGACTTTTTTGCAATTTGTTGATGTTTCAACTCTAGCTCAATCAAAAAACGGATACAGTTGCGATCACTAGTTCCAAGTGGTTCGCCTACTTCGACGTTAGTGACATGAGAGTTGCTTGCACTAAATAGGAGATCAAGAATGTTCCTACCTCTTTTAGGTGTCTTCATCATTTGGGTCATGAACTTATCGTCTGCAAAATCAATCCGACGTTGGCCGGTGGCAATGCATTCATCTGATTCCCAATCAATGTCAGGGATATTGAAGTCTACAAGCACAATACTGTGTTGTGTTGTGACGACATTGACGCAGGTGTTGTAAACATCGATATCATCTGCAACCTTGCTTTTTGGGGGACGATAGACAGGAGTGATTTGGCATTTTATATGTTTACCGTTTACTTGAATTGATACTATGTTGTGTCTGCTATTTGGAATAGTGACTTCTAATATTTGCAGAGTGTTTTTCACACGAACTAGCACTCCTCCGCCCACTCTCCCTGTTGAGAGGGAGAGTAAACTCACCTAAATAATGCCAGGTGCTCAATTTCATACACGATTCCGTGATTGCTATCATGTCGATACTTTCATTCATTGCAGAAATACCCAATTCTTCAATTTCTCTCGGATACTTCTAGCATTCACCAGTAACATTTGAGAGTACCGTTAGTCACATCAACTTCGATTTTTTTACTCAACTGCTCATACTTTGGGGCCTTGTGTCGGAGCCAAGACTTTCGTCTTCGTTTACAAGGGTTGTACTAGCGGAGCAGCGACTACTGCCTCTCACTCTGATTGGATTGATGACAGGAACTTTTTTGCTAAGACCTGCGGTGACGTTTCGTTGGGCTCTTGTGTTTGTTGTGTATCTAGTGTTGGAACGGGAGGAGGTCGTTGGGTAATTCCGTCGGAAAATTCTGGCGGAGTTGTGGGTACAATATCGAGTATGTTGTTTGACTTTTTTTTCGGTGACAAGACCAGCGCCAATGTCTTTAATGATGTTTTTGATAGTATAAAATTCATTTGCGTTTATGCGAGTCTTGTTGGTGATTCAATCAAAGTTATAGTACTTTGGGTCATTCATCGTTTCCCAATGATCAGAGAATAGGATTGACTGTGTTTTGCACGAAGTTGATAGGCGAAACTTCAGAGAAATCATATTGTTCAACTTGTATCTGCTTTCTTTCGGATGGGACAGCATGCCTGTGACATGGATGTTTTCGTGTGAATCTTTGATTTTGTTTAGCATGGTTTCATATATTTTCCATGTCGATTCCGTTTGCGACACGTCTTTAGCTCAGACTTGTAGTAGATTCGTTTAGAAGAATGTATCTTTTCTTTTCGATTATGCCTTCGACCTCGTCGATTTTCAATTATGTTGTGCAGAGTATTTTCAGTTGAATTCTCCCTTTTTCTTCATTTGATTTGAAGGAGGTGACATTGTAATTACCAATCAAAATAATTTCCTCGGTATTCTGAGAGTCCATTCCATCGGGCAATACATTAAATCGGTTACACGTGTTGAGTCGGTCGTGGTGAGATTGTGGCCCAACGTGTGTTGCATTGTCACAGCGTGGCTGCCTCCTGCTTACTACAGTGGTGTAGAGTGCCTCCCGATCTTTGACTGAATTTTTTATCGATTTGATACGGTCGTTTGTCTCTTAGTCTAGAGCTGTAATCTTCTTGCCCAGTTCGGAGTCTAGGTGCACTTGAGGTTCTTCCACTTGATTTTGTGTGGCCGCAGCAGTTTCTTTGACAGCTCCTAACTTGCTGCTTATCAGATCTTTAAAATCATGAAACTGTTTGAACATGTTTTTTAATTTTGATTCAACAGCTAGCAATCGGGTATCCGTGTTGACAGTCTCTGTTTGGGATGAGCCAATGGAGGAGACTGTCTCTGTTTTGGATGAGCTATTGGAGGCATGACTGATTTCGGAAGCGCACGATTGGTGGCAAAGGCCACATTCTTACTTGACATGAACCAGAATGGACTGGTAAGACACAGACAATGTTACACCGCAGGCGGTCGCCAGCAACAACCCAGAAGTAACGGAAAGAAAATATCTATTCTATATAGATTTAGACATTTAGAAATACAGAAAATATCCAAATACCTATATCTATAAATATCTATATTCATTTAAGCCTCCTGTCCTGTTCTGCACTCTGGCTGTGCTGGCTTGTTGAGCAGTCTCGAGGCCACCAAGGTGAGATATAAATGACAACCTAGTTTTAACTAAACATGGCATTAGCTGGAAAAATGTACAAAAATATGACCTATAAAAATGACGCAAGAATATAATTCTGAGAGCACTCAAATAACGCTAATAAGCTCATAAAATAATATAAAAAGTTCGGAATAGAAGTAAATACTTACAAGCAATCTTCACAGACACGACTATAAGCTAATTGACCAGTAAATAAGCAGCTAAGGAAACTAACCTATCAATACATAAGAAAAATACGGAAGTAAATAATCTATTGAGCACCTGTGCACAAGATTTATTAGAGAGCCAAGGCTTTCTAGTGCACTGCAGTCAATGTCTTTCTGGCACCGTACCTGATGTACCCAGGCTAATGACTACTAAGTAGTGATCAATATATCACTATGTTCGTCAGCGTTAGCCTGAATATGAAGTCGGAGTAGGTCACTTGTGGGATTTGTTCTTGATCATTGCAACATCAACACAAGAGTACAGTAATTTATTTTGGTGGATTACATATAACACTTGAAATGACTAGTAGTACGCACTCTGTTCTGGCACTTTAGTCTAAATTTGCAATAAATGCTATCTACATGCACAATAGTATACTCCGAGTGTGCATCATTGACTTCATTCAAGTGAAAACACAATTAAACCTTAGAAAATATATGAACTGGTGGGCCGGACATGTAATGAACTGGTGTTCAGGGAAGGCGATAAACTGGCGTGTAGCAAGGACGGTGAACTGGCGTGTAGCGAGCGCGATGGACTGGCGTGTAGCGAGCACGGTGAACTGGCGTGCAGCGAGTGCGATGTACTGGCGCGTAGCGAGCACGGTGAACTGGTGTGTAGCGAAAGCAATGAACTGGCGTGTAGCGAGCACGATGAGCTGGCGTGTAGAGAGCACGGTGAACTGACGTAAAGCGAGTGCGATGAACTAGCGTGTAGCAAACGCGATGAACTGGCGTGTAGTGAGTGCGATGAACTGGCGTGTAGTGAACGCGATGAACTGGCGTGTAGTGAGCGCGATGGAACTGGCGTGTAGCAAACACGATGAACAGGTGTGAAGCGGCGTGATGAACTGGCGTGTAGCGAGCACGATGAACTGGCGTGTAGCAAGCGTGATGACCTGGTGTGAAGCAAGTGCCAAGAACTGGCGTGGAGGGAAGAGCTGATGTGGAGGCGTAATCTTTCACGTGGGGCAATGCCTGCATGGGGTGCGGTGAGCAGTCTCAGTCTCGGCTAGAGGTAAGGCTTTGGTGTGTGGCCCAATGAGGTGCGGACCACAGTCTGAGCTCGCTTCGCGACTGTAGAGAGGAAGTCAGGGCAGAGGTATGCCAGGTAGTAAAATTCCACCCTTACACCGTTTGAATAAAGTGGGCCAGTTCGATCAATCACGGTGTTCAGATATGGCCCACACTTCGTTGAATAGTCCGAAAATCAGTTTTGAACCACCGATTTGGCATTTGCCGTGTGGTAATGTTCAACACAGCAAGTGAAGTGACCTCCTCTATTCATATCGAGCAGAGGAGGGAACACTAGCACACACCCCCATCCCCACGGCCTTCAGGAGGAAACTGGTGTCAGGATGGAGACTGTGCTTGTATGACTAATCAGGTGTTGATCAAAACCCACTGTTTCTGAGCAGGATTTCCAAATCAAACAATGAAAAGTAGCCTGAGGAATATCATATGTGACAATCATCCGCATGTAGGTGTAAAGGGCTGTTAGGGGACAGCTTACTTCAAAACCTAACATCAATGGTGCCAGCATAACGGGTATGGTCATATGACTTAACAAATGTTGTTCTATTTTTTTTTCATAATGTTATATCTCAACAAATCAATGTTTGTCAACAAACAATTCAATGTCTGTCAACAAATGTGTGTCGACAAATGTGTGTAGACAAATGTGTGTAGAGAAATGTGTGTAGACAAATGTGTGCAGACAAATGTGTGCGTCAACAAATTTGCGTCTGTCGACAAATTTGTGTCGGTAGACACATTGATGTCTGTCAACAAATTGATGTCTGTCAACAAATTGATGTCTGTCGACAAATTGATGTCTGTCGACAAATTTATGTCTGTCAACAAATTTATGTCTGTCAACAAATTTATGTCTGTCAACAAATTCATGTCTGTCAACAAATTCATGTCTGTCAACAAATTCATGTGTCAACAAATTTATGTCTGTCAACAAATTTATGTCTGTCGACAAATTTATGTCTGTCAACAAATCAACAAATTTATGTCTGTCAACAAATTTATGTCTGTCGACAAACTTGTGTCTGTCGAGAAATTTATTCGTAGACAAATTTATGTTGGTCGGCAAATTCACGTCTGACAACAAATATATGTTGTTGACAATTCTATGTCTGTCAACAAATAATGTCGGTCGACAAATTAAGCCCTTCGAGGACAAGGCAGGGCTCACTGAGACAGCAAATTCAGTTAGTCTGCACAATTGCTGACCCCATCTTTGGCTCTGTTGGGCAGTAGGTTGTTAATTCACTTCCCAGATAGGCCGCCGTGTACTGAATCTTACCTATTGGAATAGGTGCTAAGACCCCTTGGGTCCAGTGAGGCGGGTAAGTGCTGTAATTTTGAGCTCAGTGACCTGTGCCTCCATCAAGCAGCAGCGCTTGAATGAATGATGGGGTAGGGACGACCTCACTTAGACTAACGGGGATGGGGGTTCAGCCGGCTTAGACCGCCGGGAGGGCTCGGCCGCCATTTTGGAACCAAGCGGCATCACGTAGTCAGCCTTAGTCAAACAGGAAAACTCGGAAAAGTCGAAGAATTTGGAAACTTTTGAATTTCCGAGGAAAAGTGGGTAGACAGAAAGGTCTAAAACCTGTCGAAAACTACTTCCGATGAATGTTATCAAGATTTTCTTGTAAATACGTCTATGTAATGTTCCATCATCAAGATTCATTCGAATAAAAAGCAAAAGCGCATGCTACACTAAGGCTCTTACGAAGTGGAAGAGAAAAGGATCTAACCTGTGTAGTAGTCAAGCCCTCTGGCAAGGCTCATGTCGATCAGGAGGTTGTGGTCGCACTCTAGTAAGGAAGTGTACTCCAGGAGCAGCTCGAGCTCTTTGACAGCAGCCTGCAATTAGAGCGCAAATAACAAAAGATCGTAAATAATGCCTGCACATCTAATAAATAGCTAGTAGATCTAAACCAACGTTACTAACGCGACAATAATGTAGTCAAATTGTTTTCAAGAATGTCCCCAACCTCATGACGGTATCGACTCCATAGTAAGCCTTCCTCCAACAGCCTCCCGCTGTGCAGTTAACTGAGCACAGCTTCAATCACAGCAATGATAATTTTCAACACACTATTGCAGGATCACTCACTTGAGCATCCGCATTATCTTTCAGCCTGAAGTCATTTTTAAGTTTTTCCAAGAGGTCTTTCTTGCCGTTGAGTTTAACATATTCGCCGATCCTGTCTGCCACAGCCTCATCGAGTCCTTTCTCCTGCACCATCTCTTGTCGGACCTCACTCCACGGGCTTTTGTCCAGTTTGTCAACAGCGGAGCAAATGGGGCGGAACTGTTCTGTTGGTACTCCACACGCGCCAAACAGGCCATCCAACAATTTGCGGTGATTAACCTGACGAGGAAATTTCAGTCTCAAGTACAATTTGGATAAAAATTATAAAGTAAACAAACCCAACTAGATATACCATTCAAGCAATATTATGCCGAGAAAGTACAGACGATAATTGTAGTGGAGCTGGAGAGATCTTTAAAAATCCATGAAGGAAATTTTATCCCTTGAACACAAATACTTGACAGAACATAATTGATGTTTTTTTCTAGTTTAGCAAAGCCATAGTTATACCACAGGCCGGTCCTATTTTCTTGAATGTTTCCAAATTCAGCGCATCAGACGAAAGCTTATCGAAGAAATGAGTGTCAAACAAAGCAAATCATTCCACAACAAATAGCCTATATTGAAGATGCAAAAACCTGATATGGCCCATCCTTCCTCTGATAATATAAAAAACAAAAAATATCTCTACCGATGTCTAAATCTTTGATCGATGGTATCGTTTCGAAACTACATTTGATAATGACTCTGTACTAGGGATACCATCGAAGAACGTTAAACACTTAACACTCCCATGCTGGTCGCATCGACAGTGCGCGGTCGCCCGACCGACACCACACAATGCAACACACGTTGGACCACAATCTCACCACTTTCGACCCAATACACGTAACCGATTCGATGTATTGCCCGATGAAATTGACTCTCATAATATAGAGGAAATTATTGTGATTGGTGATTACAATGTCACCTTCTTCAAATCAAACCAGTGAAAAGGGAGAATTAAAATAAAAATACTCGGCAAAGCTGATTTGAAAATTGACGAGGTCAAAGGCATATTTGCAAAGGAAAGGATACATCCATCTAAGCGAATTATAATACAAGTCGGAGCTAAAGACGTGTCGCAGACGGAATCGACATGGAAAAGGTATGAAGCCATGCTAAACAACATCAAACCTTCACACGCGAACCTCCATGTCACTGGCATCTTGCCCCATCCAAACCGAAGTAGATACAAGTTAAGCAAGATGATTTTACTTAACAATCACCTAGCAACTTTCTGCAAAGCCCAGAAAATCTCTTTCTCGGATCATTGGGAAACGATGATCGACCCAAATACTATAACTTTAATAGAATCACCAACAGGGCTCGCATCATCACGTATGGACTTGATACCATCCAAAACATCCTTAAAAACATCGGCGCTGGACTTGTCAACGAAAATAAGTCAAAAAACGTAAACGATGTCATACCAACAACTCCGTCAGCAGTGCCTGACGAAACGACACAGCGACCTCCGCCCGTTTCAACACAAGATACACAACAAATACAAGTGCCTATCAAAACACCACCACAGGTCCTAGAAAAAAAGTTCCTGTCATCAATCCAGTCCGAGTTAGAGGCAGTAGTCGCAGCTCCGCTAGTAAAACCCGTGTTAACGAAAACGAAAGTCTTGGCTCCGACACAAGACCTCACAGTAGAAGCAAAATAAGTCCAGCAAATCAAGTCAATGTGACTAACGGTACTCTCAAATGTTACTACGTGAACGCTAGAAGTCTAAGAGACAAAATCGAAGAATTAGGTATCCTTGCATTGAATGAAAGTATCGCCATAATAGCTATCACAGAATCGTGGATGAAATTGAGCACCAGGCATTATTTAGGCGAATTTACTTTTCCCGGTTATTCACTATTTCACAACGATAGACAAGGCCGAGAGGGCGGAAGAATGCCGTTTCTCGTGAAAAACACTGCAAATATTAGAAGTCACCATTCCAAACGACAGGCACGACATAGTATCAATCCAAGTAGTCGATAAACATATAAAATGTCAAATCACTGCAGACGATAAGTTCATGACCCAAATGGGAAGACACCTACAAGAGTTAGCAACATTTTTGATATCTTATTTAGTGTAAGCGACTCTCATGTCACGAACGTTGAAGCAGGCGAACCACTCGGAACTAGTGACCACAACTGTAGCAGTTTTTTCATAGAGCTCGAGTTGAAAACATCAACAAATTGCGAAAAATTCCCTAACTTCAGATTAGTTAATTTTGATGGCTTAAGAGAGTCAATCGCGTCAGCAAATATAACCCTCGGACACGATGTCAATCAATCGCTAGACTATTTCTTGACTGGACCTAAAAATATTGAACTTGAGCATATCCTGTGCAAAAACAGGCAAACAGCAGTCAATCACTCTAAGTGCTGGAAAGGAGAATTGCATCGCCTTCATTCACGAAAGAAAGCAAAGCATTCGATAAAGCAGAGACATCCACATGACGTCGTGGCAAAATATGAATACAAAATTAAAAGACGAGATCTAAAGAGGGTCCTGAAACGTAAGAAGAGAGATTATGAAAATGAAATTGCTGCCAATGCCAAAACTAATCCGAAACAATTTTTAAGTTATATTTAGAGCAAAAAAAAAATCAAAATCTGTAATAGGTCCTCTAGAGAACGATGTTGGTGAGCTAGAAACGGACGACACTGAAAAGAGTGTTCTACTTAATTAATACTTTTGTTCTTTATTTACGTTAGAGAATCAGGATATTCCGAATCCTGATGATATCATAGCGGCAAAACGAATTTAAGCCCTCACCACAGAGAACTTTCCCCCCGCCGAAGTTGTTAAATATATGTATAAATTAAAAATCACCAAATCTCCAGGTCCAGACCAAGTTCATCCCAGAATTCTAAAAGAGACTCGAAACGAAATCGACGAACATTTATCAAACATTTTCACCCAATCTCTCACAAATGGCACCTGCCCTCTAAATGGATCGAGGCCAATATTACCCCAATTTTTAAGAAAGGGGACAAAAAGTGTCCCGCAACTACCGTCCAATTAGTCTCACCTCAGTCATTGACAAGTTGGAGTTTGATAACATAAAATTACAGAATTTTTAGAAACAAATAAATTGATTGGCAACTCTCGGCATGACTTTAGACACAACCGTTCCTGCCTCACGAAGCTGCTACTCTTTTTCAGAAATATAATCAAAATCCACGACACAAAATCTCTGATCGATATCATTTAACTTGACTTTCAAAAAGCCTTTGATAAAGTCCCCCACAAGCGCCTAATTAGTAAATTGCACAGCATCGGTATTCGAAACGAGCTCAACAACTGGATAAAATGCTGGCTTACGGACAGACGGCAGCCAGTTGTAATGTTACAAGCGGCGTGCCTTAAGGATCCGTGTTAGGGCCAGTTCTTTTTATTATATTCATTAACGATCTCGATAGCAACGTACTCTCTCTCAAACATTAGCAAGTTTGCAGACGATACTAAGATCGGAGGAAAAGTGCAAACTGAACTAGAGTGTCAGCAGATCCAACTAGACTTGAACATAATTCTTGATTGGTCAGAGAAGTGGCAAATTAAATTTAATGTAGACATATGCAAAGTTATGCACATAGGTCCTCATAACCCCAAACACGAATATTCCATGTATGGAAAGAAACTCATTCCCGTCACCAAAGAGAGAGATTTAGGTGTCATCATTAGTAACGACTTAAAAAGTAGCAAGCAATGTGACGATGCTGCCAAAAAAGGCAACAAAATGCTAGGTATGATATCCCGTACTATCTCGAACAAAAATCAACACAGTATCCTCAAGTTATTTAATGCATTCGTTAGACCGCATCTCGAGTATGCCGTTCAATTTTGGTCTCCATTCCTTACGAAAGACGTTATTAAACTTGAGAAGGTTCAACATAGAGCTACCAAACTCATTCACTCGCTGATGAATAAATTGTACGATGACAGGCTTTGTAAACTCAATCTTTATTTGCTAGAGAAACGTCGAGTCAGAGGCGACATGATTGAAGTGTGGAAGATTATGAAGGGTAAGGAAAACGTCAGCTGAGCGAGCCTTGTCACCCTAGATACAAACGGAGTGACTAGGAACAATGGATACAAAATCGTTGGGAAACGTTTTTCACTCGACATCAAGCGCAATTTCTTCACGTATAGCGTTGTCGAAGAATGGAACCAACTTCCAGCGGTGGTTGTAAACTGCAATTCAATCAAAACGTACAAGTCGCGGCTCGATAAGTTCTACATAAATCGCTAAACCGTTCCCTTTCCTGTTGTTATAAAAAAAAGAAATGGCCCACGAAGCTCTCTTAGACGTTCTACTTCAGAACCAATCCTCTTGCTATCAAAATGCAACCTAGTTTGGGCCAATAGACCTCCTAGACGTTCTACTCCAGAACTAACCCTATTGCTGTCAAAAGGCAACCTAGTTTGGGCCAATAGGCCTGTTGTTGTCTCCCTACATTTGTTAATCCACAGTCAGGGGATCAAACCCACACTACAAAATAACGAAACAATAATCATACAATATAACCCTACAATACCTATTTGTACAAATTATAATACACCCCAACACTTCACAGCAGGAAGAAAACCGGATGTAGGTGGTTTCCTTCCTACTGCTAAGTTGTTAAAAAAAGTAGTAGGGGACTGAGATTCGGATCGAGACGCGCAGTCCATCTCGATCCGGATCTCGGTCCCCTACTGTTTTAACAACTCTACACAAGACCGTACGCCTTCATCCGGTTTCCTTTCTGCTACCTTGCAATGAGAAAAAATACTTTACCGACCTCAAGAGGATATAAAAAATTTCATTGCGATGAATAAATCCACCCTTAGGGCACAAGTCAAGTTCATAGATAAGGTTAGTACAGCTCTAAAGTCAGAACTTCAGTGCTAGATTCGATTAGAGTGACGAGGCTTTCTAGCGCGCTGGAGTCATCGTTTTTCTGGCGCCGAATGTCAAACCAGCAAACAGTGCTGCATCGAGTTAGTCTTTGTTTTTCCTCTGTTTCAATGTTCGAGTTAAGGTTTACTACTGCGCAAAGTTAAAGTCCTTTACGCGGCGAATGTCTATGGTATGTACAGGTGCCACAGGAGGCACAGGAACTCCTAAGGTGCTGAGACCATATGGTCCCAGCACTCCCCGAATGGCAGTAAGGAGGAATAACACACTATCTACCCTGCTTCAGAGCCCCAAGAATCCGCAGTAGTCCTTAAGGTGCGGGCTACGCGCTCCACCACCTGCTGAGGGGGAAGATGAAGAAGAGACAGAAAACGGGGATCCCATGCATGAGATCTACGCTAGGTGTAGGGAATTTCTACGCTAGCAAGAATGAAAAGAAGAACACAGTATAGTCGTAGAAAAAGGTTGCATGAAAGAAAGAGCGCAACTTGGCTGTTATTTGCCACTCGAAAGGAGAATAGTTAGAACCGGTATGTGAATGTTTGAGTGTGTGTCTGTATGTGCGTGTGTATGTGTGTGTTTGCGTGCAGCGACTATAGGAGAGTTGTTAAGAAGGAGTCTGAGACCAGTTTAAGGAAATTTGAACTAAACATAACAGGCAAATGAGGTCAATAAAAAGTCAAGCAAATCAGGATGGGTGAGAAAAGGAGAGATAGTAAAGGGTGAAGAAGAGAAGGGAGTCTGAAGGGAAATAAGGGTGTTCACTCCCCCGGTTGGCCGGTGACTCCGTGCGGCCCGTGAGCCTAACAGATGCCTAGGGGGGGAACTTCAGTGCAAAGGAAAAACGAAATGTGGATTCCATGCATGAAATCTAGTCAAGTAGTGACAAGCACGCAGGAAAATTTGCAAGAATACAGAGAACGAGTGGTTGAGTCGTGAGAACAAGCTTGCACGAAAAAATAGCACTACATCCTAACTTATATTATACTCAGACATTCAAAATGTGCTCGGAGCAGCAATAATTTTCCAATTCTAGGTGAAATAGATTACCCCTCATAACATAGGTCCTGCTAAAACTATGGTGTAGGAGCTCATGTCATAATTTCACATCTCGTTGACAAAATCAGCAACGATTGAGAAATTGTCATTCCACTACACAATTTAGGCAAATTCAGATCACCTTTATAGTGAAGGCTCCAAGGTCGAGACTGCTGAGCACCTGCTCCACCACTTGCACGCATTCAGCGTCGGGCAGCATTACGTCGTAGGTCCCCGCGATGTCGAAATCACACTGATAGAACTCACGGTAGCGACCTGGAACAGGGGTTGTATAAGACTTGATAAGATTGATTTTATGGGACAATGCAGTACAATAGCAAATGAATCAAGGATTGAGCTATTTCGGTCAACCCTTGAAGGGAAGGTGTAAAGTGTTGGACTGCCTGAAGTGTGTAGTGAGCTGTTGAACATTGGGTATGAAAAAAAAGTTACTTGTATGCGGGTGTAGTTGTTACAACTGTACTGGTTTAATGCATTCGAGAAGAAGTGTTTGAGAGGTACGGCCAGACTGTCCCTGAGGGATAGGATCAATAATGGCGTTGTTCGAATGATAACAGAGATGGTGAAGGAGTCAGAGGAGATATGATTAACTTGTTCTGAGGTGGTTCGCGCAGAGATGGTGAAGGAGTCAGAGGAGATTAGATTAACTTGTTCTGAGGTGGTTCGCACATAAATGGTGAAGGGGTCAGAGGAGATTAGATCAACTTGTTCTGAGGTGGTTCGTACAGGGATGGTGAAGGAGTCAGAGGAGATTAGATTAACTTGTTCTGAGGTGATTCGCAAAGAGATGGTGGAGGAGTCAGAGGAGATTAGGTTAACTTGTTCTGAGGTGATGCGTACAGGGATGGTGAAGGAATCAGAGGAGATTAGATTAACTTATTCTGAGGTGGTTCGCAAAGAGATGGTGAAGGAGTCAGATGCGATTAGATTAACTTGTTCTTCGGTGGTTCGCACAGAGAAGGTGAGGATGGATGATAAGAGACCGTTAAGGAGAGTGATAAAAGAGGAAGGGAGTAGACGAAGGCCTATCGGTAGACCGAGGGTAGGGTGACTGATGGCGTGAAGCGAGCAAGGTTTAGGGAAGAGACATCGGAGTGTGAGAGAGCGGGCGTGCACTAGATATGCGTGAGTGGAGAATGGTAGTAAATGACTTAGTTCTGACGCGGCCCTGATGTGCTTTCCACCCTTTGCGTCTCGACGAGAAACGGGATGGACGTGGGTGGGAGAGCGCTCGGCATTTATGAAGCAGCTGGGATAAACCAGCTGAAGTTGTCGGCCCCGGTGCTATCAATGATCACAGACCTCACTCTCAACCCGTAATCTGTTTAGCGGGGTCCAGCAGGAACCTTTAACGGAACAGGGATAAATTTTCGGCAAAGCGGGGGATTCGCCATGAAAAACTATTCACCGTTGTTCAAACAAGACTTCAAGTGAAGTGTATTAGCCACCTTATGATACTAGTTGCAGAAGTTACAAATATACAGCTTCATAACTATGTTTGCGGAATAGCTTTTGCTGCGAGGATGAACTATGATACAACTTACTAGCCGTGCACTAATGATAATAATTTAGAAGCTTTATAGCAAGTGGATATCGATTCCAGAAAAAATAGACATCATCCACAAGATCGTGAGATCAAGTCTCGCCGCTTCGTGATTACTCACAGCATTTAATAACTCAGATCAAGAGTTTAGTACGATTTTAGGAAGACCATGTGTCCGAACGGCTTTGGATTGATTCCTCAAACAAGAGAATATGACTTGGATTTAGACCTTCGTGACGAAAAGTTTTATGCTAAAAAAAACTACCTCAAAGTTTGTGCTGCATAGAACCAGAAACAATTTTGAGAGGATTTGCATGATTATGTTCAAAATGTTTACACATTCGAATTTAGAATATAACTCCTCATTACATTTATAAACTCCACAGGCGCTTATAAATGAGGGACTGCATGGCATGATAACTTTAGACCTGTAGACGAAACTCATTTTTTAAACAGATTTGAAAAGTTTTCTCAATTTTTATGCAGCGACTTACATTATTTGAATTTTTAAAAACGTAGCCATAACTTTATTGTAGTTCTCCATAAACGTTTTCAAATTATGTATTGCGTGTCAAGAAAAGTCTCAAAATTGTATGAGAAAGCTCAAGTTATTCAAGCAATTAAATATATTTCTCGATCAAAACTGATCAAAACAATAAGAGTGCTGATCAAAAGGATTAGAAATTGAACGGACTGCGTAATTGGAGAGGGACAGTGTGGCTTTAGGAGAGGTAGAGGGTGTGCTAATTACATTTTTGCAGTGAGACAGGTCTGTGGGAAGTACCTTTCAAAGGAGAACGATGTGTTCTGGGCCTTCATGGATCTGGAGAAGGCATACGACAGGATTGACAAGGAAGCGCTGTGGAGGTTGTATGGAGTGGGCGGACATCTGTTGAAAGCGGTGCAGAGTTTCTATGTTGGCAGCCGAGCATGTGTCAGAGTGGGAAGCGAGGTAAGTGATTAGTTCACAGTGAAAGTGGGACTGAGACAAGGCTGCGTGATGTCTCCCTGGCTGTTCAACCTCTATATGGATGGAGTGGTCAGGGAGGTGAACGCGAGTGTGCTGGGTCGTGGCTTAGAACTCTTGGAAGCGAATGGGCGGAGTTGGCAGTTTAGCCAGTTGCTATTTGCTGATGATACGGCCCTGGTTACGGATTCAGAGGAGAAGCTATGTAGGCTAGTGTCTGAGTTTGGTAAAGTGTGTGAGAGGAGGAAGCTTCGAGTGAACGTGGATAAGAGTAAAGTAATGAGATATTGGAG
>SDVV010010553.1:0-16207 GCA_016164225.1 Gammarus roeselii
GGGTCATCTAAGAGGCGGGCCTTCTAATACAGAGACCCCATTGGCAGATATACAATTGAGTCTTATAACGGATTTTGTGGCTCCTCCCATCTTAAAACAATAGAAATAACCCTGCGTTAAACACTGTAATAGGTTCTAGTTTCCCCTTCCCTATCGATGACACGCACATGGCCCTGTGAATGGCCCCTGAATTCGTCACTGTCTCCTACGTTACATGATCTGTCCGGATGCCACCTGTTCCTTCTAAGACAAACATCGGAGTTGAATTAAATAAATGCAAGGCAAAGGACCTCCTTGAAATTTGAGCTAAGGGAGTTAACAGGCTTAAGTCCTGCACTGCTTCAAGGGACACACTCTACGCACCCCTCGATAAAATAGTGTTCGTTACAAGTCTTTTTGTATATAAACATGTGCCAGATGAGGCCAATCATAACACATACAAATAGACCGTAAAACAACGTTTGACTTCTTGTAGAGGATAATACGTCTGGAAAGAGAAGTCGGAGCATACGATCCGGCTTTAATGGGATTTGTGATGAACAAAATTATTCTCATCGTAATGGACCGGTAACAATCATTGCGAGAGTGTTCAAAATTAGAGTGCACTAGCCGGAAATGTTTTCGAAATGTTTAATTATATTTTGCTCGAGAACCCGACATGATTACACAGTCACGATGATTTGAATTATTCTGGTAACGACATGCATTCGTAATTGGATATGCATTCGTAGAGTCCACTTCCAGCATGGACCAAATGAGGAGCCCTGCTTTGGCGCCAAAAAATATTGCAGCAACCACTCATTAGCTAAACTCCACTATTGCTAACTGTCATAACCTGACACAGTAATATTACCCAGACTCTAATCAGAGCTGCTATACTATTTTGCAGGTTAAACGACCCCTCAAGTGAATTTATAGAAGATGAACGGTATAAAAATTGTTCTAATATTATGAACTCAAAACAAAATATCGATGCAATTTCTGTCCAATCAAAAATACGAGATTAAAATGTTAGGATTTTTTTTTTGTGACTACTCATCTTCACATGTTTAATAGATGCATGTTCAATAAGGAGATAAATACATGTTCAATGACCAGGGTGGTCGGAGTCATTTGATGAATTTTCGACTTTCTATGATATGTTGTACCTATAATTTTCAAATAGGCTATTTAAATATTTCTGGTAGAAGAGCTTAGGATTTCAAACAGTAAAAATATGAGCACTAACTTCAGGCAACGGCCGTTACATTGACGCCAATTATTCATGAATCAGCTATTTCATTTATGTATTAAGTGATCTAAGTCCTACTTTTTTCAGGCAATCTTGAATGTGACAGCGATGAGATCGATGGATAATCTCAATTTATTCCAGAGGGTAACGTACTTACTCACGTAATACGCATAACAAATTGCAAGTTGATCACCAGTTTAAAATGAGTTTAAGAAATATTTTTCAGCTTTAAAATAAAGATACAATTTAATTGCGAGTCATGGTAATATCATTTGGTCAAACATTTTTGACCAAATTCTCGGACATCCTGCCCAAACAAATTCCCGCCGCGATATCCCTTGTTCCCCACCCTCACCGCAACCTCTCAAATGCCAAGGTCTCTTCAAACAGATCTCTTTACTGAACATAAAGTTTTCCGTGTCGTGTCGTCTCGGAAAGTTGGAGTCGCTCCAACCTTTACGCTGTGGGAGGGTCCGATGACGACGACGAGGGCAAGGGACTGAACACAGAGACTGGTGTCAGCATGAGGGCCACTGTTTGTAAATGCAAGACTTTCTTGAGATGTTGCCCGTATTTACTGATCTGTTGGGTTATTTATAGGATTGATTGCTATTCATTAATTCCGTATTTTGAAGAATCATCTTGTTGGATTGTTTTGGACAGATTGCAGAAACACATTTGGGCAAACTCGGTGAGTGGCAGTTATAATGTACGGAAGTTCCAGCCGACACCTTCATCATGCACTCATCAGATGTAACGCTATCTCAACCATCCACAAAAATTATTATACGCTAATAAGGATGCATGTCATCCAATTCAAACTACATAGTGCTCGCAATTGAACGTGTAGCAACTTAAGACTGATGGGAAGCCATCCCTTGCCAATAATGACAGTGTAAGATCCGTCTCGATTCACTGTTGTAACACCCAGAATACATTGAAAGTATAATTTAACTTTCTTGATAAACACAAACAAACAATAATTTTAAATCTCAACTGTCTTCTAGGTGTGGGAAACGTCAGAAACATTTATACCATAGAAATGATGAACCACATTGCAATAATCAGTGAAAGCATCAAATTTATTTCCCCACAAAATCTAGCTGAAATTTACATATTTTCCCCCTGTCAAGACGACTCATAAAGAGAGACTACAATGCAAGCAATGATGTATTTATCCGCACAGTACATCATACACACGATGAGTTTGCAGCCTCGCATTTGAAACTGGTGCATGTAATACGCATGCAGGAGCTGCGTCCAGACCAAACAGTGAGAGGATGTCAGTATTCAGGCCATACCAAGAACATTTCGGTATCTCACACGTCGTATCGCTCGTCATTTAATCAAGCGAGTGCGATGGAGTCAGAGGGAGCTATACTGCGTTCATCAAACGAATGCAGCAACGCGTCCTGCTTGTGGCATGCTTGAGCGTTTATACGGTTACGTCATGAACAGGAGCTTACACGACATCTTGCTCGAATGTTCATCAAACGAATGTTACAATGCCTCATGTTTGTGGCATGCTTGAGCGTTTATACTGTTACGTCATGGACAGGAGCTTGCACGACATTTTGCTCGAATGTTCATCAAACGAATGTAGCAATGCCTCCTGTTTGTGGCATGCTTGAGCGTTTATACGGTGACGTCATGGACAGGAGCTTGCACGACATTTTCCTCACATTTTCATCAAACTTTATTACGAAAGTAACTACGTAATTTAGGTTAACCTTGAAATTTTGATGACTGTCAATCTATGAGGTCATCGCTTCATCTCTCCCACGAATGTTCGGATATTGATTTAGTCTGTTATTCCGGGTGATGATTATAGAGCCCTTTGTTGAATCGCACTGTGATGATAGATGTTGGAACATCCTGAAATCCCCTTTCTAAACGCTGTGTTAGTAATCAGTTGTATAACTGCAACACCAAGGATGATGATGTACACCCATGCAAACTTATATAAAAGTGTTTAATCAATTTTTATTAAAATCTGTCGGAGCTCCTGCGTGCTCTTTCATTATCATTAAATACGAGCAGAAAATTTCAATCTCCATCCTGTTTACTATATTATAACTTGAGAGCTAATAGTCTTGAAAGCATGTTCGGACATACCCTTTCCATCAAGCCTATAAGCCGCTTTGGATTGGCAGGGCGGCAGCCATTGTGACGGCAAACTCGTCCTTCCTGGACAATGGCATCTGAGATTTTGTGCAACTTTCAGGAACCTACATTCAGGGAACAAGAGCATGAAGGGGAGAGAGAAATTATTGTAGATAAATACTTTTCTTGAATCACTTGAGTCATATAAAGAAGTACGTATTCATTTTCTAGATTTAAGACTCAAACTTCAAATGAGAAGTTGAATATTGTTGAAATGACGTGGGACTGCCACAAAACCAGTCATTTCAGCTCACTTGTATTAAACATGATTTGTCAGAGAGTTAGAGTCGATTTCGGAACAAGCGCTCTTCTTCACAATAACAATTGACGGTGAAAGTGAGGCTGTCAGTCCTTGTATAGAGGAGGGAGAGGTGGCAAGACCTCGATAAAAGATGCTCGACATGCCATCAACAAATGTGCGATGTACCGCAACTACGTTGTCTAACCCAAAATGGCGAGATGGTCCTGCCATCTACCACCATGTTCACTCTCATGGATTCTCACTCACACCCCTTAGATTATACCAAGTTGTATCCTCGAAGGCCCCAATTAATGATAAATCCTTTATGTTCTTCGGTGGAAGAAGCATCTGTCAACAAAATCTATCCGTATGACTAAGAAGTATGTCCGACGAATAGTTTGTTTATCGGAAAGAAATGTAGTGGATACACATCTTTGAACAACAGTTAAATTAGTGAATTTATTTCACTCACCTATGATGAATTATTGCCATTTTCTTAAAGTATAGTTCAAGGTATTTGCCACGGATATCCCCAACTCCGGAGAGTGCTCACGTCTGTTGACATTGACAATTCTTTGGTGAGATCGCCTTGACATTCCCCGGTCTGATTGTTTAAACTCTCTTGCTCTTTCACTTGACCGTTTCCTCCTTTTGTGAGACGGGTCGAGTTAACAGCCTCACAAACGGGTTCAATGCTCTCAAATACTTCATTTACTCTTCTACGAGAGAAGGAACTTTTTCACAATAATAAATTTTGTTGCCGGTCTTAGAAAGAAGAGATACATAAAAACGAAAAAAAAATGTTGAAGGATAATATTACATGAATTATTGACATTCTAAACAAATCGACAGAAAGAGTTTGTTTAATCTTCAACTGCCAAAATGTTATCTTATTATTTTACTACAGCAATGCAGCAATCTAGCAACATGAACTTATCCACGAGCATATAATTGAAACGCAAATTTCTTATGCTTGGTCCTTACTCATGTAAACCAGGCTTGCAATTCAGAGGATCGTCGTACATGAATGATAGTAAAATAATGAATCGTCTCAACGTTAATATTAGCAGGGGCGATGAGACGGATATTGATTACCATTCATAATATTATTTTAAGGGAAAACATGCACATCTACATAATATAATTCTTTGACATCAATCTGAATATTCTTTGCACAGCAAAGGGGAACCAAAAGCGGCATCGATTTGACCTTTGGAGATTAACCAGGATTTTTTTCCTTTGTCTTAAGCTCTTCGTTGGTGGCTAATTTTGATGCGTCAAGATTTAGGAAATATATGTATATTTTTGTCTTCATGATTGGCACTGGCGATATATCACAATTTACCAGCATTAAATAAAAGTAATAATAATCATATTAACAATAATAATAATATTAATAATATTAATCAAATTAATAATAACACGAGAAACCACGAGGTATTCTGATTCTTCAATTTATATAGTAAGGTATTTGGTTACAGATGAAATTTTCTGGCTCCATAGGGCAAACGAGACCGTTCCGGTCTTCGTAACAGCTGAAATGGTCTCGGAGACAAATATTCATGATAATTATGGTCTATGTCCCTCTCATGCATATGGTTCAGCTATATATCTATGTTTCACCTTCAGAAGTGTTTTACTTTACGCTGCGTCACATCACAAGAGTGTATTCAAGAAAGGAACACAATGTGAAATCTACGAGTATATTCATACATTAGACATCATGTATGGCAAGTGCTTTTGGACTCACATACAGCTGCAAGGGGGTGTTATAATTCTGACTCTGAGTGAAACAATGAAAGATCCTAATAAATTAATATTACTGGACCTTTAGTACCGCACCAGTGCCAATGATATGAATGACATAAGCATATACATTCTGAATACAGAAATCGTTATTTTTTATTCGAGATCTTGTTTTTTTATTATTGTTTTTAGTAGAACTCATTTCCAGTGTGATTAAGTAAACCTTCGAGATTGTATAGAGATGAAAAATACGACGCCTGAGCTAAAAAAAATATATATCATGTCAAATAATTTATTTTTCCTGTTCCAATCCGTTCGATGATTATTTATAGAGCCTCCTCTGTCCAGGAAGAGCAAATTTCTTAAACTTTTCTCCTACTCACTTTCAATTATGTTTTTTTTTCTTACTATAAAGGTAATTTCAATTTATGGTAGAGAAGAAGATGGCCTTTACGTTGTTCCGTAAATTGGTCCGTTTAGGATTCGAAAATCATTGAATTTTAAATTGTATTATCCAATAACTAGTCTCATCTGAACGATCGTTATGGGTATTGTTCCCGGTGAACATTATTTGGTATCTCTCAGCATATGCCACCAACGCAGCTCTGTTTTGTATAATATTCAAATGTTGTATCAATAATCGTCAGGTTGATTTATTGTTTTATTTGTTACACTATCTGTGCACATGCTTATTGAATAGTTTTAATTGTAATACTGTCCTTTGTAAAGCAATGAATAAAAAAAATCGGCTGATAGTGGTTACAATTACGACAATTGACAAAAAACTATTTTAATTTCGTATCCACACTATCTCTTCATTCTCTTAGTAAAAGAATTCGTATTTGACATCCTAGTCAAGAACACATGAATACTTTGATTTGTTGCATTTATATTTTTTTCTGCTAATAATCTAAGCTATCCCTGGATATAATAATACTATTCGATAACAGACATCCCCAATTTGTACCAGCTTCCAAATGACTTACCGGACGTGAGCTCGCTGCTGGCAGAGCTTTGGAAGCAATCAAATTTAATTCCATGCATGAGCACAAACATCGGCTCTTCACTAAATGATTCTTCCTTTATAGGCAGGATTTGATGAACATAGTTTTTTACGAAATGATTGTTTTTGAGCAATATTTACTGTTTATTCGTGAGTGAAAGTATGAGGTACAAAATAGGTTTGATGAATATTTAATGCTTTTGTGTTATAGGCAGTGCATAAACAATACGATTTCCATGTTGAGGTGTTGTCAAACGGAATTTCACGCAAAATGTTCACCTATTTCATGCTGTGTGGTAAAATTCGTTTGTTCCGAATCATATGTATAATATAAAATGTTTTACGACGAACGCTTACATATTTGATTAAGGTGGATTACTTTACATATGTAACGAACCTGTTTTGGAATAGGCCCAAATAAAGCTATGGACTCGAATTTCATTTGATGGATTCACTTTAATTGATGACAATGAGGAGAGACTTGACACCAATTTTCGATTATTATTACTCAATGATTTTTCCTTAGACAATCACATAAGGTGCCCACAAACGGGAGATAGAATCATGTTATAATTGTATATTTTGTTCATACAGATGGTGTGATGAGCGTTGCCGTGGTAGTTGTCATACCGGGCGAAAGCTACACATGGGGGTCCGGGAGCGCGTACGACGGCAGCGTCCTGGCTAACAGAGGCAACCTCATCGTGGTCACTCTCAACTACAGACTTGGTATACTTGGTGAGTAACAAAATAGTAAAGTGGTTAATATTCAAAACCATGATAACCCATCACGGAGAGAACCGTATACGGCACATAAAGTATAATCCTACATTTATTACTTATATTATCTACGCGTTTTTAGCAATGATAAACAATTATTGAGTGCAAATCGACTTTTTGTATAAGGTTCGTAACTAATGGGGGGGGGGGGAATATTCATATCAGTGTACCTTAAAGAGTGTTTAAATGTTCAATTGCATATTAATGGTAATAAAACGTACCTACTTTTTTCGATATACAGAAACACTGGAATTAGTTTAAGCGATATCCTGTAAGTGCGAAACTCCACCCAATTAGAAAATGTACGGAAAAATCCACAATCATATCTTTTGACGTTTTTGGACAGGATGTTTGAAGAAACGATCAACGAATAGAACAAGTTCTGATTAGCTATGATAAAGTTCAATGATGAGCTACAATTTTGAGAGAGGTGTTCAATTTTCAATAATGTTTCGTAATTTGTATACTTTTTAAATATTATTGCATAACAATTGTCTCGCTGCCGGCAACTTTGCACACTAATGATCCACGATGTACATTTACAGTGAATCTCGATCTTCATTTCAAAACGCTTAACACGTCAATAAGATGAATTGTGACACTCTGTCTGCTGAACTGAGCACACAGAGGCTTTGAAACTAATACGATCGGCAGTCACTCAAGCCGGATCGAACTATCGTCCAAATACTCGAGGCTGAACGATGGATTGAGGGTTCTCGAAACGTATATTATATGATTCGTTCGTCAGCGAAAAAATTGGTGTATATCCGATCATTCATTGTATACTCAGATGTGAATCCAATGAATGACTGAAGATATGATTTGTTTATACATAAAATCTTGTTCATTAAATATACAATAAAATGGACGAAGTTTTATGTTAGGCATGCAATTGATAGGAAGAGAACGTCGCTTAAAATCGTGATTCGTCTAATGCATCCAAAATGGAGAGACTTCCAAGGGTCGGTTAGTGCACGAAGTCTCCTGGTCATCTGTAATGGTGAAACAGCGTAGCATTAATAACGCTTTATTACAGAGAATTAGAGGATGAACAAACTCTATGCATCTCAAATATGTGTGCGTGATTGCGCCAGTCTTATGGCTTCTCATCAGCTAGGATCATTGTATTTCTGAGAGTCCCGCTTTCTAATGGACTGTTTGTTATGGAACACGCAGGATATGGAAAGAATGAGTAGAGAAAAATGATCTGAGATTTATACTTATTTACATTGATATTAGGATTATTCGTGAGGCAACATTCATTTCCTGATTGAAAACATAAGTAGCGGGACTTCTATCTCCGCCCATCGTTTGCCGGTACTTGAATGCAGGCGTAATGTTCGAAGTGTATGAAGTGTATGGTGCAATTCGAGTGAGGGAAAACTCGTTTCTTTACATGTGTGTGTCGTAGCATGTATGATTTCCCAAGCGGTGATGAAAAAAGCGCTCGCGTGTTTATTATTACCTATGCTGTTTTTGTTTCACATGTGATTTTTGGTTTCAACCCATTTCTTGTTTCACCTGCGATTCATAAATGTTGCATACATGTGAGTTATGCATTTATGGGTATACAACAAAATCTGGAATGGCGCTACTGGAACCGTGACAATTTACAAAGTATATACAAAATCATTGAATAAAAATCTTGGTATTCGTTGAATAAAAAGGAAACAATAAAATCAAAGTTATCATACCAGTCGATGATATGAAAACCGAAACAACAATTGAACGCAAATCAAAGCAATCACCGTCAATAAATATATGCAATTTTCTACCCAACAAAGGCCTATTGAATCGTCAATCGGATTCTCCGTTCATCTCGAGATGGAATTGAGTCAATTTTCTCGGAAGCCACGAGACAGTCTGTTTCTGGCATCCCAGTTATATTATTTTCAAATGCCCACTCCACTTTAAGAGAGCACTGAGACAGAAGGGCGAAAAGGAATTCAGGTGAGGGCACTGAACTCTGCACGTTATGCGCCATCAACGCAAGGAATCTATTTTTTGGGTTTTCTCTTAAACAGCCTTTTAATGAGACTGGATATAATAATGTACGTTTATATTATTTGTGTATACAGCTATACGTCTGGAGGAAACATTCATATGATTACACATACCTTAAAACGTAATATTTCAATGCAGGGAGGTTGAAAACCAAACGCGAAATAAAAAATGAAGTCCCAATGTTTGGAGTCTACAGTACATTGCAGTTATTTAAACCCTTTGTGTTTTGTATTATTCAACGCTTTGTATTCGCGGTTATGTGATAGATGGAATTGATGTGCATTCGGTGTGATGCGAAGTGTGGTGCGACCAATAAACACTTCTCTCAACGAAGTTATTACAAATTTCCATGTAATGCGAAAACTGTAATTAACCAGACCAACCTTAAGAGTGATGAAGCTGCTCAATACTCAACATTTGTTGCCAAGAAAGTGGACCGTTATAGTAGTCTTGCACCAACCCACCCTATGAAGCCACATTTCGAACAACAAAATATTGCAGCGAAGCGAAACAAGCATGTGGAAACAAATGTGCAGTGTATCAATAGGTTTTCTCCTTTGCAATACGACACTGATACATCCAAATTCGATGAAGAGATGCCTCTGCAATCATCATAAAGTGACACCAACTGTTCTGTAAGTAAAAACAAATAACTAAAAGCACAAACTGTTCAATCTGGGAGCAGCAACCACCCTCAGAAACCATGTCTTCAAATACCCATCATAACCTAAATAATATCGTAATTAAACCTATGAACGTGAGAAGTTTATGAACAAAGATGGATCACATCAAAATGATGCTGAAGAAGGATTCAATTGACATTCTATGTCTGACTGAAACCTAGCTGAAATCTGACATTAACACTACCTTCATCGCGACTGACGGCTTCAATGTTTATAGAAAAGATAGAGAAAGGAAAGGAGGAGGAACCGTGATTTATGTGCGGGAAGAATATACCTCTTCTCAAATAATGCTTAGCGACAGCAATGAAGTTGATGACCATTGGGTAAACATCCAGGTACGAACAAACAGATCGTTTGTTGTTGGTTCTCTTTACAGACCACCCAAAGCAAGTGTACAGTCTTTTCAATACATTGAAGAAGGATTTCGAGAAGTCATCCGCTTAGGAAAGACGCTTTACATTTCGTTAGATTTCTATGATGATGAATTAAAATTGAAATCCATTAATATGAAGCTTATTTTAGACAGACTCGGGCTGCATCAGCTCATAACAAGTGCAACAAGAATTACACCCGAATCCCGTACTGTATTGGATCTGCTCATAAGTAACAATCTGTCTTCCATTAAAAAGCTGCACCATTAACATCAAAAAAGAGAAGAAACAAGCATACAAAATAACCTGTCGTACACAAAGGAATCACACCGCGGATAATTTCAGAACACAACTAGTGGCAAGCGTCGAGATGATAAAACCGATACATAGCACATAAAACGTCACAGTGCAAGCCCAATTACTCTCAGACTATCTTCTCACATGTCTGAACGCTGTGACGCCAACGGAAATTGAAACAATGAAAAGCATGCCGGTTAAAGGGATTACAGAAAAATTGCAAAACGAAATTGCACTCTAAAAATATCCCAAACGCAGAGCAAAACGAAGCATCATTTGGTTACAATTATTTCAAATTCAAAATAGAAGAGTCAAACGAGAAGTCAAGAAGGCAAAAATCAAATACCATCATGAGGAACTAGAACAGCGCAAAAACAATCAAAAAGAAATGTGGAATGTACTGAAAAGAATTGTTCTCACATAAAAAAAAACATCTCGCCTACTTATCCGAATACTCAAGCAGCTCAAGAGAAGTTTAACAACTACTTTTGCTGGAGTTGGGAAACAGGTTTTTGAAGACGTAACCCAGGAAGCTTATCAAGGATTACAGAGCCGCGCAACAGATACATGGAATCCAAGAGCTTTCGATGGAGACAGCGACCAAGAAGCAAACGTCAAATGGAAGCCAAAGCAAGTACCGCAACACGAAGTAAAACTAGCTGTATTTGCCTTGAGGAACACAAATTATACAGAAATAGATGGTTTAGCCGTACAACATCTGGAAGACAGCCTTATAGTTACCTTGCCTTATATCAGCACCGTTATTAACACCTCCATAGCAAGTGAAACTTTTCCAGGGATCTGGAAGCATGCAATCATAGAAGCAATTCATAAATCTGGGGACAAGAATGAACTATCCAACTTTAGACCGATCAGTCTTCTGCCTGTCCTATCCAAGATTCTAGAAAAGGTAATAGCTAATCAATTGATTGATTACCTCGAATCAAACAAGCTGTTCAATGACTGACAATATGCTTATCGGCGAAAATTGTCAACAGAAGATGAACTTATGAGCATCACTGAAGATCTGCACAAAAACTTTGATGAGTGGCAGATATCTCTGCTGATATTGCTAGACTTATCAGTATCATTCGACAGTGTAAGGCATACAATTCTTTTTGGCCAGCTCCGCAACATCGGAATAGACCCTACTTGATTCGAAAGTTATCTGATGAATCGGCAACAATCAGTTAAACTCGATAACGCAACTATGTCAAATTCGGCCACAGTTGCCTTTGGGGTCCCTTTGGGGTCCCTCACGGTTCGATACTTGGCCCTTTGTTGTTCCTGTTTTGTTTAAATGACATCGACTGTAAAATACCAAAAAAATCAAGCGAAAATTATAATGTACGCCGATGATGTTCAAATATTGCTTTCCCGAAAGCCGTCGGATCTGAATGAACTGAAAGACGACGCTGAGACAGCCGTAACTAATCTGAAATCTTGGTATGTGAAAAATGGACTCGAGCTCAACTCTGAAGAACATAAAATGCATCTTGTTCGGCTCGAACTCGAAAAGGAAAGCAGTTCCATTGAGTTTCTCCATCAGGATAGGCAAATCTAACATTCCTGTTGAAGATAAAGGTATAAGTCTGAGAGTATGGTTTGATCCTGATCTTTCCTTCAAACACCACGTAACTACTCTGTGTTCCAAGTTGAATGGAACACTTTTGTTCCTAAATTCCGCAGAAAAATAATTGGATTTCAAATCAAGATTACTGATTGTCCACGCTTCAGTATTTTCTCACATTAACCACTGTCTTTCAATGTGGGGGAAATGCACCAAAACTCAAAGAAAGTACAACGTTGTATCAACTTTGCGGCATGAATAACATGCGATGGTAACCACAGAAAACAAGACCACGTAAGTCCTCTCCTCGAAAAATTACAGTGGCTCAATATCAACAACAAACTGGCTCTCCATGAGTCGATCAGAATTCATAAAGATCTTCTAGAAAAACATTCACCTGGCAGCCAAAGAGGCATATAATCCCGAGGTGAAAAAAACAATCGATTCACAAGAAATAATGATACTCTGCACATTGAACAAAGGAAAACAGAAATTGCCTGTCGAGCTTTTTCGATCACTGGACCAAAATCCCAACAAGCCTCAAGAATCTTGAATCCAACAAGTCCTTCAAGAATAGACCTAATGAACATCTGTTGACCTATCAATTCAAAACGGTAACTTTGCCCACAAACGGAAGCTAAATGAATAATACCAGTAACCGGAAAATGCATTCTGTTCTTGAGCATGTCCGAAACCACCACCACCATAACTCTCAACATTGAGACACCATCTAATCGTTTTAACTCTGACGATACCTATGTTTTCTTTGTTGCTACCGATCACAATTGTCTTTACAAATTACCATAAATGTTAACTAGCGTTTTGTCTATTTCTATGTTTTAAATGTTCCAGTCGTTTTAGTATAATTAAAATACGAACTCAGTCTTATCGAGGAACGATAGGTAGCTTCTAACTTTGACAAAGGTTAACTTGATTTTAATATAATTCATTGAATCATCTCTAACAATTGCCATAACATTTTTGATGATCCAATCATTGCCTTATAAGCTAATATTATGCGTTGTCTTCTATATCACAAGTATATTCATCCGACTTGTGTACTCCAGCATTTTTTTATTCTGATTGTCAATCATTTAATCATTGCCTAGCGGTCTTGAAGTGTGTATTAATATAATGGTTTAGACCCATCTTCACAATATGCTAGCGATTTTCGATTTCCCAACCAGATATTGTATTCATAATTTCTGTATAATCCATGTCAACCATCCACATCTTTGTCATCGTACAATAGTGTAGACTACTCATTAAAATATGTTAGCACATTCTGATGTCCTAACACCATATTCTCGGGACTCTAACCACATGCATGCGTGATTTCCCACCCCATGTACTTGTTATTTTCCACACCCATGTATTTTGTTTTTTTATCCACCTCAAGTATCTCTTATTTTTCAACCCTGTGTGTCACTGGTTTCCCCAACGCTATGTAGTCGGGATTATTTTGTCAAAATAGACATTTTCTGTACGTACACAGATGATACTATTGTAAATTATATTTCGCTCTATATAATCTGAACCGGCGGCCCCTAAAGATGAGCTGTGACGAATTCAAATTGAACTCTCGTTTTCGTTAATTCAAGTAGTGTAGTTGATAATGATGTTTCATGTCTTATGTTTAAAAATTTATATATTACGTAAAAAAATTGAAAACCCATTGCCAGACGATAAGAATAAATGATCTAATAATAAAAAATCATAATATGAAGTGTTCCCGTCGGTGTTAACATACAGTCGTCTCATCCTACAAGCACGAGAGGACGACAGCATGTATACACGAGCAGGTGTGATGGAATCATGTTTCAAAAAAAAATATTTAGTGCAAAGATAGTAATGACACGAGAAAAAAATAGTCACAATAAATACGGGACGAAGAGAGATAATGTAAAAAAAAATGTAAAAAAATTATGTTTATTAGAATCATACATACATTCTGCGCAATTTTGTGTTTTCATCTCGTCCACAATACGTCAGTCAGCAAAGTCCCTCATCGTATCCCATGATGGAAAAAACGTCAAATTAAACTCTCTTAGATAGCTGCTCCTGTAATTATGTTTCCAATTCCGTCTTTGCTCACCACATCCTGATGATGCCAACTTGTCTTAGGTGACAGCCTCCGGTGTGACACTGGAGATTTCTACCCGTAGCCGCAGCGTAAATCGCATGAGCTGGGCGATTCCTCTGACGTTTGCTTATCACACAGACACGCCCAACTAACCATGTGCGCAAGCCTAGAAATGACCCATAATATTCAAACAGCTCACACCGCCCAAGTCCTCCCTTGTGCTAACTGCGCGCAAAAAGTCATTGCGCGTTCAGGATGAGTAATCCTCATTATTCAGCTAAGCCATGACAATTATCTTGATGGTCCTTTGCCGTGGCCAGAGTTTCGTGGCCACGGTGGCGGGTGGGTGCTCCCAGTGTCAACTGGCCAGTGTTTCGTGGCCACGGTAGCGGGTTGTGTGCTCCCAGTGTCAACTGGCCAGTGTTTCGTGGCCACGGTAGCGGGTGTGTGCTCCCAGTGTCAACTGGCCAGAGTTTCGTGGCCACGGTAGCGGGTTGTGACCTCCCAGTGTCAACTGGCCAGTGTTCCGTGGCCACGGTAGCGGATTGTGTGCTCCCAGTGTCAACTGGCCAGTGTTCCGTGGCCACGGTAGCGGGTTGTGTGCTCCCAGTGTCAACTGGCCAGTGTTCCGTGGCCACTGTAGCGAGGTGTGTGCTCCCAGTGTCAACTGTGCGAATGCTTACCGAATGTTACGCCCCCCAGGCTGCCCGCAAATGAAAAATATTGGAAAATGGCCCAAATCATTCATGAAATTCACATCCATTCTAAATTAAATTTTTATATGAACAAATTTAATTTTACTGAACGTTACTTTTGTTTAGTTTCATTTCCATAGATGTTTTATTATATTAACATCTGAAATGCAATATTTTTGCAGCCCCCTGAATTTCTGGGTGAGTTTGAGACCTGATATAGTGCTGGAATTTACTAGGAAGACCCATAGAATTCTTTCAGCCACGTTTGCGGACATGTTAAGATATGTAATGTTCTCTGACGGAGTGTCTACAATGCCTCGCCGACCCTCACCAGAAAAATCTTCTTGCAGTCGGTTGACGCAGAGAAGCCAAATATCCATGCTTTGCATTCAGGACGCCTCAGTATTCTCTACCAACGACTTGATGCAATATATTTGACTGGGGATGGTTTCCAAGGCAGCCCTGCTCTGAACACTCTCTTTATATTCCCGGTGAAAAATGTTCCCATTTGTCGACGAGAAGTGAAATGAAAAGAAGCGGGAGCTGGGAGAGGCGACTCTGCTCAAACAACAATGTGAGGACGGGGAGATATTTATGTGGCTACAAAATGTAAACACATGTGCTCCACCACACCTTAAACTTGTCTGTGAAACCGAATTCATAGGATTAGTATTATAAGCTCCTCTAGAAAAACCCTGTTTCACATTGTCGTTAACAAAAAAAAATCATAATACGTATTTTATCTTGGTAATAAAATAATGACAACCTCACATTTGCACCCACCCTAAACTGAACATCAAAGCAATTAAAACACAAAGGGATATTCGGACGCACCTCTTTGTCGGTCATATTGAAGGCTGGTTGGCATTCGGTAACCAATGGCCCTTATAGAGATGAGTGCCGGTCATAATAAAGGCTGGTTGGCATTCGGTAACCAATGGACCTTATAGAGATGAGTGGCCGGTCATAATGATGACTGGTTGGCATTCGGTAACCAATGGCCCTTATAGAGATGAGTGGCCGGTCATAATGAAGACTGGTTGGCATTCGGTAACCAATGGACCTTATAGAGATGAGTGGCCGGTCATAATGAAGACTGGTTGGCATTCGGTAACCAATGGCCCTTATAGAGATGAGTGGCCGGTCATAATGAAGACTGGTTGGCATTCGGTAACCAATGAACCTTATAGAGATGAGTGGCCGGTCATAATGAAGGCTTGTTGGCATTCGGTAACCAATGGCCCTTATAGAGATGAGTGGCCGGTCATAATGAAGACTGGTTGGCATTCGGTAACCAATGGCCCTTATAGAGATGAGTGGCCGGTCATAATGAAGACTGG
>SDVV010010554.1:0-16207 GCA_016164225.1 Gammarus roeselii
AGTCAGAGGTGACAGGATCGTTGAGCGAGTCAGACATCTCGTCCTCGTCCTCAATTGGCTGGAGGAGCGTCCAGTCAGAGGTGACAGGATCGTTGAGCTAGTCAGACATCTCGTCCTCGTCCTCAATTGGCTGGAGGAGCGTCCAGTCAGAGGTGACAGGATCGTTGAGCGAGTCTTTTAATTCATGATGCAATTGAAGTGAGCAGAAAATCCGGTTACAAAAACTGGGGTGAACGGTTCACGTTCATTTTAAGGAGTGATTTTCACGTATTGAGGTGTCGAGAATGATACAAACTTATGAACAGGTATTTAACATTGGAACAATTGAAGCGTTTATGTCACCAGAATCAGGTCTTGCTAGATTCAAGGGGAAGCGTGTTTCAGAAATAGTGTCCGCCATTAGAACCAGGATGTAAACTAAACAAAATTGAGTCTGACATTGACACCAGTGCGGTTACAGTAGGGCGCGGCATTGGTACAGTGATGTGGCAAAACGGTGAACACAAATGACATGAGTCACCATTTGTGTAACGAGGACTGAAACCGAGACAACCTTGGGTCGAAGGCTTTCTCTCCTGATGCTGATTTGATTTGTTTGAGTGTGATCGGTATATTATGCTGTTTCCTACAATAAACTATTTTTTTTATCGCTAAAACGGAACTTACACGGATACACGATGTTCTCTTGGACGTTATACTTCAGAACTATTCCCCTGCCATTGAAAAACGAGCTATTGGGGCCAAAAAGTCTGTCGATGTCATCAAACACTTGTAAAGACTTGTGACTCTTACGTCTGCTCACCCGCCCACCATCACCCTGCGTACCCTCATCAGACGAACCATCACACGACCAACCCTTACTTGATCTTAACTCATCCGTCCTCAACCTCACGACCTACCCTCACCCGATTACCTTTCAGCTTACCGGTCCTCACCTTATCTACCCTCAACCGACCTGCCCTAAACTATTCCACCACTCTACCTACGTACCTACTCTTCATCCCACCACCCAACCTACCCTCACCCGACCTACCCTCGCCAAAAAATCCTCACCAGACCTACCCATGCATAGCCTACCCTTATTCGACCTACAGTACCCGACCAATCTCACCCGACCTATCTCAACACAGCCTATCCTAATTCGACCTGCCCTCCTCCAATCTCCCGAACCCATCCTCTAGAAGGGATCTCCGACGGTGTCTCTCACCAAACATCACAGGAGATTTCCTCACTTCACAATAAATGCAAACAACAAGAATCGAACCCATTTTCCTTCCGTCTCTTGCCGTGGCCGCTGCTTCCAGCCTGCCAGTCTAGGACTTCGGGGGATTCTGAGTCTGTCTGCGTCTCGCGTTCCAGAACCCCAGCCTCCAAGAATCTCACTTTTTATCCTTAAATGACGTTGACATGAAGAGGATGATACAAATTCCTTCATGTGTGCTCAAAATATTCCAACAATAAAGATGTCAAATGATAAATGGTGACTTTGCTTCCGAGATATTATCAGAATAAAATATCTGATTTCATCTAAAGACTTTTAGCTACAGAATAAGCAATGTGGTGTATGAAACCATGTCCGTCTGCTGTTAAACAGTCTTTCGTTGACTATAAACGTAACACAATCGTGAACAGCAGACTGCAATAAGTTGTCCTACTTACAGTTATTTTCCAGTCCTCATTCTCGTCCCTAAACTCAATACTAATTTGAGACGTTCTCTCACGTTTCCAACTCCTCCGTTGCGAGTCAGGGGGCGACATGCCTACCATGAGTGAGGTCTAATCGGTGAATGGCAGGTAACATGCATTGTCACACATTGATATTCATTATTTTCGAGAGAAATTTCAGCAGACTCCCAAAATAATTTTCTAACCAACTAGACACAGAATTTCTGCCAATTACTTTCCCAATTTAGGGTGGAGTTTCACTTCTTGGATTAACATAAGACATTCCGAGGTAAGACT
Source organism: Gammarus roeselii (assembly GCA_016164225.1). Classification (NCBI taxonomy): domain Eukaryota; kingdom Metazoa; phylum Arthropoda; class Malacostraca; order Amphipoda; family Gammaridae; genus Gammarus; species Gammarus roeselii. The sequence continues at coordinate 1,963 of SDVV010010554.1, forward strand.
TATGCGGGGATGTCAACAAAATGAAAAATATTTCAGCACCGCATATGAACCTATTTACCTCAGAACACAGAACCAAGCAGCGTCTAACCGAACTAGAACTGTTAAATAATGCGACTTGGATTTGATCTCAGTGAGATATTCTGATCTCTAAACTGTTCAATTAACATCAGTCCTGAGAGTTTATCTGTAAGATTAAAAATCAACGGAGTGGAAATGACAGATACAAATTTAAGAATAAGTATTTCATTTCAGACCAGCAGTGGTCAAGTCTTGCCAGCTGAAATAACAACTATTTATAATTTTTCCTCACTTGAAAAGTATCGTGAATTTCTTTCTGACCTGCAGGTACCAGACGCTTCCTTGGCAGTATATGGATATTCCCTTCTTATAGTCGTCTCTAATCTTTGCCTCTCATATCTCGCCAACGAACTATTGAATTGTTCAATAAAATATTTTTTAATTAGTAGAAAGCTTTCGGCTACTAAACGTAATCTTCTTAGATCTACACCATCCTCATTCCTATCTAACTCCGACATTGAGTTTCCATCTTGATTTGTTTTTATTGCAAAAAAGCCATATGGTTCAGCATCCAAATTTTACCAGTGCGAACATCAATGAACCGCTTCCCCTGATGTGCCATCGAACGGTGTACATTTGTGCGAGTACTGAAACAATCAATTATTCTCGTGTCAGGATAAGGTTGAATCATAAACAAAATTCGATATATTGCTAAACAAGCAAATACATTCCAGGACTTCTACCAACAGCTCATTGTCGTAAGTAGAGGCACATAAGAAAATATTGATTTATATGCAAATGAGGACGCTTATGGCGGATTGTCACATAATTCCTAGGGATAAAGATTCACCTTCATCAAGAAAAATTTAACCTACATGGCATCAAATGTCGCAATTTTGAAAGAGAACAATTTTCGCATTCAATTCAATAAAATAGACCATTTTGAACCTACTATGCCAAGAATCGGCGAAACCAAATCGACAAACGAATTACAGGACTTATGTCATTTATAGGTTTACAATCAATATACAAACAATTACATGACAATTAAGGCAGGCAGATGATTATGTATAAATAAACAAAATGACTGCGGTGCATTAGACGCCGGAAGTTAGGACATTTTGCAACCCAAAAACAAATATTCATGCTCGGGATTATAAGTTTTCAAGTAAGTTTAAAAATAAATCGATTTCCTCTTGACTTTGATAACATAGACATTTTTTCATGCCAATTTAGAATCATACAATCTCCCCGCAGGGTCATCAGAAACAAAACGCGAACGACCCTATTTCTAGTATTTAGAGTACATAATCCTGTACTCTCATCAGGCCAGAAATTGAGACTTTTTGTTGCCAGTTGTTGTGATAGGATAAACAATGCCAAGATTTATCCTAGAGATTCTGAAATATCGGTAGACCCTTTTATCTCGAGTTGAATACAATTATTTGTGACTTTATTGTGTATCCTTTTATGAAATGTATGTTATGGGTGGTATCAACAAAAATCTCCTTCCATATCATAGATCGAATTCAGTTGCTGACTATAGATTTTATTTTATTTAGCCTGTCTGGGAGCAGTTAATTACTAAACCGACGCGTGCAAACTGCTGAAGCGGCTCCAATAATGTAGGATATTTTACCGTGTTAATTGCACAACTCGTGCAGCTGCTATCATATTAGATAACTTTGACCTCTACCCTATTTGTGTTCATAAGCCGAATTCTCACGAATACCGCGAACGCATCATTCAAAGTTTTAAGGAGGTGCTGATAGCTTAGAAGGTTTATGATAAAACATCCACAGTAGACTCACATTAGGCTTTCACGCAGTTCCGTTAAGTACTAATTGATCTAATCGAGGTGCTTTTCCCGCCTATAACAAAATAGGTACGTCGCAAACAAGCTGAGAATGTGTGGATGACAAAAGGTTAACCTGTCTCGCAAAAAAAATACAGCTTGTTGCAGAAATCCAAGAGGCCTCCCATCACAAGTGAAAATGAATATAAACTTTACGAAAATGTGTTCAGTAAACTGACTAGCATTGTTCGTCGAATCATTTTCGGGAAGGGATGAAGACCACTCAAGGAAGTAACCATGAGTCGAAAAAAATCAGCCGTGACCGTCCTGGGAATGATAATCAGAATAATTTTCATTAAATGATCATCGATATTGATGTTCACCACAACCGATTTCAAATGCTTTCAATAATTACTTCTAAGAAAACCCTAGTACACTAAGTAGACCAACTATTAGCAACATCTTCAGATCTGCACATTATTGAGAGGATGCAATACCCGAACAACCAATCTATATCACTGGCAACCAGAATGAAGTGAAAATAGTCGTAAATTTCTTTGAACCTAGTACCATCACTGGGACTATTGTGACATTAACTAGGCATTTTTTTACGGTGGGCTCTGAATCGTAAACTCGCATAAAAATGATCACCCAATATCAGTCGCACGCCAATCATGAGCAAAATTTTGGAAAAGTCTTTAATGGTGAACTAAATCCTCACTTTGTGTTTAAAAATCAACTTCGTCAACATTAATATGGCTGCCAGTCTTTCAGGAAATCAAAGAAGGCGATACTAACATTTACTGGCGATGTTAAAGCTTCCGCACACGATGTTCAATGTCCTGAAAGCCTTGAGTCCTTTGATCGATGAGTCACGCCTCCGCGGTATTGCAGCCAATGAACGAGCACTCTCCTGCGTGTTATTGGCTGCAATCCCGCGGAGGCATGGCTCAGCGATCAAATGGCTCAAGGCTTTCGGGACTTAGAACATCATGTGCGGAGGGTATTGTTGATGGGATCCATAGTGGTAAGTCCTTGCATTTAAACCTAAGCAAAGCTTTCGATTGCATAAACCATGAAGTTTGGACTCAAAATAATAGCATTTTGAAGGTAATGCTATTTGAAAAGTGGGATAATTAGTTGTCTATAGGAGTACCGTAAAGGTCAATCATTTGACCTTTGCTTTGAAGTTTCTATGTTAATAACCTTGTAAATACTAGTGACATGATATTCTTTTGTCCTTTTTGAGATGATACTACAATTCATTTAACAAGAAATAATTGTAATGCTACTATTACCTATTCTTAACGCATGGGTTGAAGTGAATGGTGAACCAGTAGCACATGAGGCAAAAACGAACTTCTCGGTGTAGGAGTAGACCAGAGAACAACTACATGGAGTGATCCCGTCCATTAGAAATTTCCTACAACTACGTCGAATATATCGAGTAAAACTGCCTTCTTCGTCGCTCTCTGACTTTCCGACCAAACGAAAATGTTTCCACCAGCAAAACAAATCTATGACATATCATTGATAGTGAAAGCGTGTCATTGGAACCCAATCGGATGATAGTAGACTGAACGTGACCACACGCTGCCTCACATTTGCCTAATAAACATTCTCCCACTGCTTCACGTCATGCCCTTTGCAGCTGCAGTGCAATGCGTTGAATTAAATATCTTACATTTATGAGAAGGTTTGCAAGATAAATAACCTCTGGATAATCTTCGTGACAAAACGGACCTACAAATTCACCGAAAGTCGTCCACACAATCCCAACGGTGTTTACGCGCATCGGTAATGACATAGACATACAGCCCTTTCCTTCTAGTAAGGAGGGTGGCTAAGTTAGGCTGACACAGAGAGGGGAGGTGCCCAATCTCCCCGTCACAAGACCGCCGTGTCCATGCTGAGACTCGAACTCGCGACGTGATGCACCAGAGGCTGACACTGCAGTCGATACGCTAACCACTCGGCCACGGCGATACTCTCAAATGAAAACTAAAATTATTCCCTATTTGATCATGTACGTGCAGAAATTTTTGAATTGTCATTGACTTCCTCAATGCATTTGAACTGTTTTTTTTTATCCAGCAGTGTCATTGTATGGATATTTTTCTTTGTGGTTCTCCTGTTCATTCACTCCCCTCTCCTGATATCTCAGTCATGTTATAACTCGTTGAGACCAATCTATTATAACCTGGTGAAAATGTATTTCTTCGGTGCTTGTGTAACATGTCGTGTCAACTATGCAGTCAGTTTCAAAATTTATCTCCTCGAATGACAAACAAGATGGGAGTAATCGTATTATACAACCGCAACATGTTCTACTCTCTGCTCTCTTATCGAAATTCAGTTCAAATCCTAAGTTGACCTGCTTAAGAAAATGTGTGTTGACCTTGCCTATTTTACATAGTTAATTGTAAAGAAAAATCCGATTAAACGTTTCAAATTTTGTCTTGACATATTTAGCAATGTAGAAAAGCGAATGTCCTCAAACAATGCCCAGCGGTGGGTGTAATGTAGAAGAAATTTTATTAAATACCTATAGATATAAGGTAATATTAAGTATATCAAAGTAGCAAATCGTGTTTTCAGAAAGGCTCACGTTGATGAAGATTGTGAAAATATCATACATGTTTTCTTGTATTTTTATAATATGCCAACCTGTCATCACACTGAAATACAATTAAAGTCTTTAAATCCTTACCTTCTTTATTTATTGCATGAATTATCCTACTCCAAATATTAAGAGGAAAAAATGCTACGTGTTTTCCCTATTCGCGATTGGACTAATGTTATTTTATCCTCCATACAAACAATATTATGGTACTCCCCGGAAAGCCCCGGTTGCATTATTCCGTTTTGGGGTTATCGTGCCCGACTTCTTGCAGTGCTCGACTTCTTGCAGTGCTCGACTTCTTGCAGTGCTCGACTTCTTGCAGTGCTCGACTTCTTGCAGTGCACGACTTCTTCTCGAATACTAGGCCCGCACTCTTTATTTGTGCTTATCTAACGGGCGCATGACACACGACAGACAGACCCTCACACGAACGAGCGTCTTTAATGGAGGAATATTATCTTTCGGGACCATCTCGAATCAATGAAATGCAATACAAGGTTCATGATGCCATGCAAATAAACAATCAAAAATGTGTTCTGCTGCCATGTATATATGATACTGTTAGAGAACAAGGCACAGATTACGAATAATGACTATTGCTGTCACGATGACCTCATTGCAATTAAAACCTGAACTATTTGTCTATATTTGCGTCTGAACAGAGCACACTATGGCTGAAGTGGGGGTCAAAGGAACTGAAATAATATTAAAGTAAATAAACCTGCATATAAATAACAGCGATAATTATTATCTCCATTTAGCTCATGCGACACATATGAACGCGTAGAAAGGAAAGTGATAAAATCAATCTTACTCATAACCTACTGGATTTTCGAAATTCTGATTTTCTTGGCACAACAAGACTCCACCAAAATAGCAACACATCAAAAGCAAACCGCATTTCTTTCGCAATATCTTGTCAAATTCTTCAGGGCCGAAAGGTTTTGCAGTTCACCCTAACTAAGTCACTGCAGGTTTCTCGACGCGAGAAGTTCCATTCTTTTTAATAGCCAGACATCTTCATGCCGACAAGACAAAGTTATTGACCCTTATAACCTTTCCAGCCTGTTACGGAAGGCAATTGCCGTTTGCAGATATCCTTGTCGGTAGGTTAGAAAACGCGTTGGCCGAAATCCTTGCCCGGTGGCGCCATCTCTGTCGGAAAACAAATCTCCTGATCAGTGATGGAAGCAGACTTGGGCTAGACAGCCTTAGCGTTTGGCAACTCTTTGAAAAAAAAGCATCTCAGAAGGAAAAAACACTTTTAGAAGACTTCCAGGTAAATCAGAAAATGATGTTCGGTTAATGAAGAGAAAATGACTCACGAGTTATGAACCTCATAAAATTATTGTGACTGTCGACGGAGTCAGCATATTTTTTTTTAAATGTAAGATGATAAGAAGTCTTGTTTGAAGTGAAAACTTCGTAAAGACTTACCTCACGTCATTGGGACTGACCTCACCAAAAAAAAATCCACTGTCAGAAGCGATATGCGTTAACATATCGACTAAATGCCACCTAAAAATTAATTCTTGAATTGGTTGCATTTTCAACGCGTTAAAAAGCTCCATGTGATGTTTGAACAAGCGCTTTTTTAGCTTGGTTAGGCAAATTTTTATTTCTCTCAAAGAAGCAGAGCGGTCTCCTCGCTACTCTAAAAATAGAGCTTGACAAGAAAAACTCGAGTCAAAAGACTGATCTAAATAGTGATTTTAAAGTGGTTTATAAATGTATATTTCATAAATAATGGAAGATTCGCAACGAATTTCTGAAGTATAATCGTGGCGGGGTTACACTCACACAAGTTTTCTGCTCATTTGACATTAGTTACCTGAATCCAACAAAGGCTGGAAAGCAGCCTGTTGACGTAACCCCTCGTGACGTGGTCGCCTCGTGCAGCCTGTTGAGGTAACCAATCGTGGCGTGGTCGCCTCGTGAAGGAACGATTACGAACCAAAGTTTCACTGTCGAGCACATCAGATTTTTTCAAGACACTAAGACGACAGTTGCTATTCAATACTTGAAGCATGAGTCAGTTCAAAAAAGGGTAACAGCCATGCTCATTTACAGGGAAGTTAGACAACATAAGTAATACAAGCCAAACAATGAGAGCATGGGACGAATGCTAGACAGGAGGCTTCACCGGCAAAAGATTGAACATGGTTTGCCCATCTAAGACCCAAGAAGAAGGCTGACATATTAACAACTAATTTCGTCTATGATACTGCTAGTTATGATAACAATATCTACAACGCGTCATGTTTGAGATTGTACTGTTAATACGAGTCATGAAGAGACATGAAGCATAACAATTATGAAAATTTCCTAACGCAACAACTCAACTTTTTATAATGTGAACTTCACTGAAGATTTTATCACGTAGATACATTCGCTCAAGTGTTGAAGGTCGTCTCGCTAAATAACAAGTCAATTTCTTTACAATACATACTTTTTTGATATCTATTTGAAATTGTTAGGTAATTGGAAATGTTTCAGCATCGGGCAACGGTTGAATGCCATCCACTCCTTTAAACGCTTTCATCTTTTCGAACACACTGCGTTCCATCAACGTAGACTAGGAGCAATAAACGAATAACAATGATATTATCAACTCGAGAAGTGACTAAAGCTCAAGGTAATATATGAAAGGAATTCAAATATTTAAGTCCGTTGGTACTGTACAGAAGCCGCATTTATGTTGGTTTGCGTAATTTCAATGTTACACGAAACGACGTGTTCGTTTCGCGACAGCTTCACACAAAAATCTGAACAATTTTCTGTTGAAAGAATTTGCACAGTCTTGTAATCGGATAGCCAAAGCAGTAGCATATTCTTAAATGCTTAATTTATATTTCTTGCAAGGGGATAACCCAAAAGTAAAGTGCTGGTAAACGCTGAAATTTCAATTCAACATACTATGTCCAAATTCAAATAACTTTTAGAGGGACAATGAACGAAGTCTTTCAGTTCATCAGATTGATTTGATGACCTGGAGTCAGATTAATCTGATGACCTGCAATAGATGTATTACTCACCAGAGAAAGTCTTCACGTTGAACAATGATCCAAAATGTGTTTGTTAAACATCTCATAAATTGTGATGTATATTTGTTTATGCGATTACTCATACGGTGTTTTTGACACATCTCATAAATTGGTATGTTTATTTGTGTTTGAGATTAACCCTAAAAAGTTTTCTACTCATTTCATATATTGTGATGTTTATTTGTAATTATGAAGCGGATTAATCGCTTGCATAATTTGCTTCCCTTGGCAGCGCTCCGTTCGTAGTCGTGGCATTGCAGGTACACTGATGGTCACAGATTATGGGACAGGCCAATCAGGGGACCAGGGCCATCCAGGGGACCCCATGAGCTAAATTGAGGTCGGATTTCAGTCGTTGTGCCGCTGAAAATATATATTATCTTATTATACATTTCACATAATAAATGAAGGGAGGCCTAAAAATAAAACAGCTATACAGATGAAATTAACTTTTCCTTTGGCGTTGGAAATGAACAGTCCCACCTGCAAGAGGGCTCAACGAGACATTCAGAAAGATATTTTTGCAATCTTCTTCCTCTGCCAGCTTTTCAATTTTTACTATCGTTTCTCAGAATCCTATTTTCTGCCGGTGTTCAAATACACCTCGAATGACGGCACCAACCGACTTAACACTCGCTTTGATGAAATTAAAATGGAATTCACTTTGGTATAAAAAAAATCGTAAATAAATAAACCCCACCCATCAGGCACCCTGTCCTGATGCGAGTCATGTCAGGTGTCTTTTTATTTGATGTTTTTATTACAATAAAGAGAAACGGTTTCACTGTTTGTGGTGCATCCTATTACATCCATGAGTTTTTCAAATATTATGTTTCAATTTTCTCCTAACGAAAAACTGCCTGTCGCGTGACCTTTTTCTAAACCTATTTTCTTTTAAATCACAATTTTTTTCCGTACAAATAACGTCATTTGCATTAAATTTTCTCTTCTTATACAAGTTAATTCAACTTTATGTTATGCAAGAGAGCCTTGCAGTTTAAAATATGAAAATGCTCGCCAGATGTCGAAGTGGGTTAGAATATATGCATTAACTTGTTGTTGTTCATATCTGCTATTTCGTGAAAAAAAATTATGACGACGGATAATTTTTTTTAGTGAGTCGGTGTCATCCAAGTATTCGCTATGCAAATGCAACTTCTTGTGAAAATGATCCTGCCATATTTGAGTCTTCTGATACCTGGGAGAGTGCTCTTCACAAACTCTTTCACGCTGCAATATTGTATCATAACTATTGAATGTCTTGTGTTCACTCACATTCTCTTAAATATATATTGTGCAAAAAAATTAAACGTCTTTAGTGAAAAATCGCGTTTAATTAAACTAAGAAGGACTTCAATTAAGGCAGAAAATAAAAATCTTGTAAAAGCTGCGCCGAGAATTTCTTCATAGAAGCTGTAATTGGATGCTATTAGAGAAAAAAACAATGGGAACGCATTATCAAATTAAGTGACTGAAGATTATGTTGACCCGAAATGTTTTCAGGGACGAAAATAAATGAGGAATAGCGTCTTCTCTCGAAAATTTAAAATGTGAATTATTTTCATGCATACAATGCCTGTCTGCTGCGTTGGAAGAGTCTTGCAAACAGTGCCTGTCTGTTCAAGTTGAAGCCACCTGGATACAATAGTTCTAGTGCTAGAGTGGAAACGGTTCAGATAAAATATCTGTCAGCTGAAGTGGAAGCGTCTTGCATACACCACTTTCTGCTGGAATGAAAGCGGCTCGGTTACAATGCCTATCTGCTAGATTGGAAGTAGCTCAAACAAAAACATGTCCTCTAGAGTAGGAGCGGCTCCTATGCATAAACTGCCAACGTAAGAGAAAGTATCTCGGATACAATTCATGTCATCTAAGGGGGAAGCGGTTTACTTACACTAGCTGTCTGACAAGAGGCGGCTCGGATACAAAACCTGTCTGCTAGAGTGGAAGCGGCTTGCATACACCACCTGTCTGTTGCACTGAAAGCGGCTTTGATACAATTCCTGTCTGCTGGAGTGGAAGCAGCTCGCATACATGTCCGCTGGAGTGGAAGTATGTCGGATACATGTCTGCTTGAGAAGAAGCGGTTTGCATACAATAATTGTTCGTTGGTGTGGAAGCGGCTCGCATAAAATACCTGTCCGCTAGAGTGGAAGAATCACGGAAACAATACCTGTCTGCTAGAGTGGAAGCGGATTGCATACAGTACCGGTCGGCTTGAGTGGAAGCGGCGCGGATATATTACTATCTGCTAGAGTGGAATTTCAGGTTAAGATATTTTTTGAAACATTGATGGAAGGACCAGAAGGACCCAGATAAATTTCAAACAAGGAGCGATCCTTGTCACAACACTTCAGCATAACACACAACGCAGTGGCCCCACACTCAGCTCCAGTAGCGAAATGTTAACAGAAAAAGACCCACACCGAAGGGCCCAACACAGTGCCCTTACTCCGCGCTATCACCAATGCTTCCACACAGAGCCCTTTCTCAGCGGTGCTTCCGCAAAATGCCCCTTCACAGCGAACCTAAACAGAGTCCCACATATCAGCCCGACAAATTACTCCCACGCTGCACCCACACACACAGCCTCCCCAAAGGACACGCCCAAAGTAGCCCCACACAGCTCTTCCATACAGTACCTGCCTTCATACAGTGCCAGCACAAAGCTCACCACACAGTGCACTCACCCAGCTTCCCAACAAGCGCGTCCACAAAGCTCCCCGCACAGTGTCTCCACGTAGTACTTCTACACAGCGCTCCCACCAAACTTTTCCCTTCAGCGTCCTCACCATACGCCTCACGCAGCGCCTCCCCCCTTATCCGCCCTATTGCCCCCCACACATCCTACACAAACCTAGCTTCCACATAATACTACCACATTGCGTCTCCATAAAGCTCCTCACCAGCCCTCCTACACTGCGCTCAAACACAGCATCCTGACACAGCCCTCCCACACAGCGCCCTGCTTCCGTGGTCCATACATCGCCTCATACAACGCCCCCCCCCATCCCCCCTTCAAATCGTCCCCTACACATTGCCTCAACCCATCGCTTCTACTCAGTGCCCCACACTGCGATTCCACCCAGCATCTCCCCCCCAACTGCACCTCCGCTGCACGTCACAGAGTGCCCCACACATGCCCCACACTACGCACCCACACAACGCCCCCCCACCACGCCTTATACAAGCCCCCACACTATACCCCCACAAAGCCTCTTTCATTCGAAATGGGCCACGGGCAATCTTAAAGTTCATCAGAGTAGACAGCCACTTTCGGGCCAGCTTCCCGAAACTGCAGAACAGGGCTACACATTACGACGACTCTGTTATAACTCTCTCAGGATCTGTCGTCCACTCTGAATTAATTGTTCCCGTCATACCAACCCCTTTGCAAGTCACCGTCATCTCAAATGAACTGATGACTGGCGTCATGGTTCTCACGGCCCATTAACAGTTGGTCGGACAGCAACTGAATCATTGATACCAGTGCTGAGGGAAGGAGCAATTTGGGCACAATTATGTGAAGGAACGCGGACAGCAATCGTCGGTACAAAGGATCCATTGTCCGTCGACAAGCTTGCAACTGTTTAGGAAAATATGTAATAATAATTAGGGTTGTTGTGAGTCAATGTGTTTGCAAATTGTCACTAACGACGAACAGCATGACCCAACTATGCAGTGGTCACCGAGACCGGCTTCCTGTCGAGGGTGGCAACAGACAGTCCGCGACCAGCAATCCCACGGCAGAAATCAAGGAGCGGCAGGTATATTAAAGGGAGGTATTTCAGTAATTATCTGGAGAATCGCGTAGCAACACACCGGCAATCGACCATCTCGCAAGGGGTCATCCAAAACAGGAATAACTCAGAGATGACAGCTTCCAGACACTTGCTATCAACGCATGCGGTGAAGGATGCGCCCAAAGTATCAATTACACCGTATGACAGTCGATTCTAAAAGACAAATGATCCGTGAACAGTTTATAGATACTAACTGCACCGTGTCTTAACTGTACCGCAGGGGGAAGTCATACTTGACTTCCCCCTGCGGCTACACTATTAGAATCATCTTCGTATTGTGCCTTGCACCGAATGTGTCCATCGGTTTACTTGCTGGACATTAAGTAGTTGCGTTCAATACAGAAATCCAAGCTAGTCCCAATATCCGTGAGCTTCCGAATTCTCATAGACGATCCGTCACCCTTGCCTCTGCGTTATCAAGCATATTCTATTTTTTTTCTCCTACTTGTACTCCAGCAAGAAAACGTAAACTATTTGCTTTAAACATACTAGTCCCTAAACACTGGCTCTCGGTGATGTCAATTGTTAGCAACATATGACAGTGCAGGATGTATTACATCAAAACATGACTTTCACCACGCCAGACGATATCTTGCTTCCTTTGTAAATGAACTGGAGCTTGCACAGTTCAGTCACTGAAATACAGACAATGAAATACACTCAATGAAGTAAATAAATGCAGTAATTCAATGATGAGCATTCAATAGAGTACAATCAATGACGGACAGTTAACGATGTACAGTCAATGAAAGGACGCTAATGATGTACAGTCAATGAAGGGCAGCTAATTATGTGGAGTTAATGGAGGGAAGCTAATGATGTACAGTCAATGAAGGGCAGCTAATGATGTGCAGTCAATGAAGGGCAGCTAATGATGTACAGTCAATGAATAGCATTTAAAAGAGTACAGTCAATGAAGGGCAGCTAATTATGTGGAGTTAATGGAGGGAAGCTAATGATGTACAGTCAATGAGGGGCAGCTAATTATGTGCAGTCAATGAAGGGCAGTTAATGATGTACAGTCTATGACGGGCAGCTAATGATGCACAGTCAATGAAGGGCAGCTAACGATGAACAGTCAACGAAGAGCAGCTAATGATGTGCAGTCAATGAAGGGCAGCTATTGATGTACAGACAATGAAGAGCATTCAATAGAGTACAGTCAATGAAGGGCAGCTAATAATGTTCAGTCAATGGAGGGCAGCTAATGATGTACAGTCAATGAGGGGCAGCTAATGATCTACAGTCAGTGAAGAGCAGCTAATGATGTACAGTCGATGAAGGACAGCTAATAATGTACAGTCAAAGAGGGGCAGCTAATGATTTACAGTCAATGAAGGGTAGCTAATGATGTACGGTCAACGAAGGGCAGCTAATGATGTACAGTCAATAAAGGGCAGCTAATAATGAGCAGTCAATGGAGGGCAGCTAATGATGGACAGTGAATGAGGTACAGTCAATGATTTACAGCCATTGAAGTAGTCAATGAAGTACGCTCAATGAAGTACCGTCAATGAAATTTAATCAGTCAAGTACAGTCATTGAAATACAGACATTAAAATTGAAACAAATTGACACATTTTATGAGTTATAGACACTGAAATACAGCCTAAAAATTTTAGTCAATGAAGGCAGTACGGTCAATAAAGTATACAATCATTAAAGTATAGTCAATAAAGTACAATCAACGATGTACACTCATTGAATCAGAGTCCATGAAGCTTAGTCAAACGAGTACAGTCAATGAGCAACACCTTCTTATAGCAGTGTTTCCCCTGGCCGACGAGAGCTGCACTGAGCTATTCCCTTCTTTTGTTTCTGGTGTTATAGCGCCCAGACGAGGGCTTCGCTCTCATCAACGACACATCAATGGCCGTCCACACTGCAGCTGCGCCGTGGAGTTCAGGGGAAGCAAGCAGCGAAACACTGATACGAAACACGGGCAGTCGATACCAATAGCAGAAATCATTAATCGAATTTAATATGTGTGATGTCGTAGATAAATGTTGTGTAAATACGTAAATGCATCATTTATCAGACACACACGAGTCAATTTGTGAGCTAAAAATACATAGATACTCCACTTATTTGCAATAGGGTTAAAATTTGCCCTAATAAGTTATTTTCAATTATATTATTAGACCGGGAATAAGGGTACAACTGCCACTCAAGCAAGTGGAATTATTTGTGATTCAAGCATTTGGATACACGGCAATTAAGTTATTGTGACAATAATAAAGGTGAATCAGTACCATCAATGGTGGTAGTGATGGCATATAACATATGACACATAATTCGCGAATATCAACAATTACAAATATTAAAATTATTTTATAAATAATTTATGTATCATTGAGATTTGTCCTGCATACAGCGGGAGGCAATGGGATACACGACATTCTGAATCCAAGGTTGCTCTTAAATTCTCTTCAGAGATACACAGAATGACTTGCGAATACAAACCTTTTTAGGGTCAAACTCTTTGAAAACCATTAAGTACTTTGAATATGATATGTTCAAGGTATTACATTTTTTGTAGAAAGAAAACGGTAGGACAAATTTTTTTTTGTGAAAAAAATCAGGTGTATAATTTTTTGTGAGTCAAGAACGAAAGGAGGCTCTAATGAACTGATTTTGTATGAGGAAAATATCTGCAGATTCACTGCGTTACTTCAGCACCCATCCAAGCTTAATAATACAGCTGACACTGTTTGGCTGAGCATGGGCAAATCTCCCTCAAAAGAAAATGTTCAGAGTAAATCGGATGATAATTTGTTAAACGTGCAGCGAAACATCGCAAAAATGGGCGACGTTCCCAGTAAATTTTAATGAACGCAATTCGAAAACTCAAATACACTCAAGCATGCTGCCTTATGTTGAGTAACTTTGATCGAGTAAAGTGCAATCGCTTGCTGAACAAGTAGTTTTGAGTTCAGTGCCTATGCCACTAGGATACCAATAT
>SDVV010010555.1:0-16207 GCA_016164225.1 Gammarus roeselii
GTTTTTTTAGTTGTTTTAGTTGTTTTAGTTTTTTTAGTTGTTGAGTTGTTTCAGTTGTTTTAGTTGTTATAGTTGTTTTAGTTGTTTAGTTGTTATAGTTGTTTTAGGTGTTATAGTTGCTTAGTTGTTATAGTTGTTTAGTTGTTTTAGGTATTTTAGTTGTTTTATGTGTTTAATTGTTTAGGTGTTTTGGTTGTTTTAGGTGTTCTTGTTGTTTTAGGTGTTGTAGTTGTTTCAGGGGTTTTAGTTATTTTCGGTGTTACAGTTGTTCTAGGGGTTTTAGTTATTATAGTTGTTTTAGCTGTTTCAGTTATTTTAGTTGTTATATTTGTTTTAGTTGTTTTAGTTGTTTTAGTTGTTTAGTTGTTATAGTTGTTTTAGTTGTTTTAGTTGATTTAGGTGTTTTAGTTGTTTTAGTTGTTATAGTTGTTGAAGTTGTTTCAGTTGTTTCAGTTTTTTTAGTTGTTTTAGTTGTTTTAGTTGTTTAGGTGTGCTAGTTGTTTAGTTGTTTTTGTTGTTTTTGTTGTTATACTTGTTTTAGTTGATATAGTTGTTTGTGTTGTTTAAGTTGTTTTAGTTGTTTTAGTTGTTTAGTTGTTTTAGTTGTTTTAGTTGTTTTAGTTGTTTTAGTTGTTATAGTTGTTATAGTTGTTTCAGTTATTCTAGTTGTTTTAGTTGTTTTAGTTGTTCTAGTTGTTATAGTTGTTTCAGTTGTTTTGGTTGTTATAGGTGTTGTAGTTGTTTTAGTTGTTCTAGATGTTATTGGTGTTGTAGTTTTTTTTAGTTGTTTTGTCGTAGTAGTTGATATAGTTGTTTAGTTGTTTTAGTTGTTAGAGGTGTTAATTGTTTCAGGTGTTATTGTTGTTTTGAGGTGTTTTGATGTTTCAGGTGTTTTAGTTGTTATAGGTGTTTTAGTAGTTTTAGGTGTTTTAGTTGTTTAGGTGTTATAGTTGTTTTAGGTGTTATAGATGTTGTAGGTGATATAGTTGTTTTAGGTGTTTAGGTTTTCTAGGTGTTATAGGTATTGTTGTTGTTTTAGGTGTTCAAGGTGTTTTTAGGTGTTGTAGGTGTTTCAGGTGTCTTAGGTGTTGTTGGTGTTATAGTTGTTATAGTTGTTTTAAGTGTTTTAATTTTTTAGGTGTTCTAGTTGTTTTAGGTGTTTAAATTTTTCTAGTTGTTCTAGGTGTTTTAGTTGTTTTAGGTGTTAGAGTTGTTACAGGTGTTTTAGTTATTTAGTTGTTTTAGTTGTTTTAGTTGTTTGATTTTTTTAAAGAATTTCTAGTTGTTTTATTTGTTTGAGTTTTTTAGTTGTTTTAGTTGTTATAGTTGTTTTAGTTGTTTTAGTTGTTGAGGTGTTTAAGTCGTTATAGGTGTTTAAGGTGTTATAGGTGTTTGAGGTGTTTTATGTGTTTCAGGTGTTATAGTTGTTTTTGTTGTTTTAGGTGATGTAGTTGTTTTAGGTGTTCTAATTGTTTTAGGTGTTCAAGTTGTTTTAGGTGTTATAGAGGTTATATGTGTTTTAGTTGTTTATAGGTGTTTTAGTTATTTTAGTTGATTTAGTTGTTTTAGTTGTTTTAGTTGTTCTAGTTGTGTTCGTTGTTTTAGTTGTTTTAGTTGATTTTGTTGTTTTAGTTGTTTAGTTGTTCTAGTTGTTTTAGTTGTTTCAGGTGTTAGACTTGTTTTAGTTGTTTAGTTGTTTTAGGTGTTTTAGTTGTTATAGTTGTTTGAGTTGTTCTAGGTGTTTTAGTTGTTCTAGTTGTTTTAGTTGTTTTTAAGTTGTTCAGTTGTTATAGTTGTTTTAGTGGTTTTAGTTGTGCAAGTTGTTGTAGTTGATTTAGTTGTTTTAGTTTTTCTAGTTGTTTTAGTTGTTTTCGTTGTTTAGTTATTTAGTTGTTTTAGTTGTTTTAGTTGTTTTAGTTGTTTTAGTTTTTGTAGTTGTTTTGATTGTTTTAGTTTTTCTAGTTGTTTTAGTTGTTTTAGTTGTTCTAGTTGTTTGAGGTGTTATAGTTGTTTCAGGTGTTATAGTTGTTATAGGTGTTTTAGGTGTTTCAGCTGTTTTAGTTGTTGTAGGCGTTTTAGTTGTTTCAGGTGGTATAGTTGTTTTAGGTGTTTTAGTTGTTATATGTGTTTTAGTTGTTTAGGTGTTTTAGTTGTTTTAGGTGTTCTAGTTGTTTTAGTTAATTTAGTTGTTGTAGTTGTTTAGTTGTTTTAGTTGTTTTAGTTGTTCTAGTTGATATAATTGTTTAGTTGTTATAGGTGTTGTAGTTTTTTTAGTTGTTTAATGTTTTAGTTGATATAGTTGTTTTAGTTATTTTAGTTGTTAGAGGTGTTTAGTTTTTTCAGGAGTTATAGTTGTTGTAAGGTGTTTTGAGGTTCGAGGTGTTTTAGTTGTTATTGGTGTTCTCGTTGTTTTAGGTGTTATAGTTGTTTTAGGTAATATAGTTGTTTTAGATGTTTTGGGTTTTTAGGTGTTATAGGTGTTGTAGTTGTTTCAGGTGTTCTAGGTGTTTGAGGTGTTATAGGTGTTTCAGGTGTTTTAGGTGTTCTAGGTGTTTTAGGTGTTATAGTTGTTATAGTTGTTTTAGGTGTTATAGTTTTTTAGGTGTTTTTAGTTGTTTTAGGTGTTTTAGTTTTTATAGTTGTTTAAGGTGTTATAGTTGTTTTAGGTGTTATAGTTGTTACAGGTGTTTTAGTTATTTTACTTGTTTTAGTTGTTTTAGTTGTTTCAGTTATTAAGTGGTTTAAGGGTTTTATAGTTGTTATAGGTGTTATATTTGTTTAGTGGGTATAGTTGTTTTAATTGGTTTTGTTGTTTTAGTTGTTCTAGGTGTTATAGTTGTTTCAGGTGTTATTTTGTTTTAGGTGTTTTAGGTGTTTCAGGTGTTTTAGTTGCCCTAGGCGTTTCAGTTGTTTCAGGTGTTATAGTTGTTTTAGGTGTTTTAGTTGTTTTAGGTTTTTTAGTTGTTTTAGTTGTTCTAGTTGTTGTAGTTGTCTTAGTTGTTTTAGTTGTTCTAGTTGATATAGTTGTTTTAGTTGTTATAGGTGTTGTAGTTTTTTTAGTTGTTTAGTTGTTTTAGTTGATAAAGTTGTTTTAGTTGTTGTAGTTGTTGGAGGTGTTTTAATTGTTTCAGTTGTTATAGTGGTTTTAATGTGTTTAGATGTTCAGCTGTTTTAGTTGTTATAGGTGTTCTTAGTGTTTTAGGTGTTTTAGTTGTTATAGGTGCTCTAGGTGTTTGAGGTGTTTTAGGCGTTTTAGTTGTTATAGTTGTTTTAGGTATTTTAGTTTTTTAGGTGTTTTTAGTCGTTTCAGGTGTTCTAGTTTTTATAGTTGTTCTAGGTGTTTTAGTTGTTTTAGGTGTTGTAGTTGTTACACGTGTTTTAGTTATTTTAGTTGTTTTAGTTGTTTAGTTGTTTTAGTTGTTATAGTTGTTTAAGTTGTTTAAGGTTTTCTAATTGTTGTAGGTGTTATAGTTGTTTAAGTGGTTTTAGTTGTTTCAATTTTTTTAGTTGTTATAGTTGTTCTAGGTGTTATAGTTGTTATAGGTGTTATGGTTGTTTTCAGTTATTATAGTTGTTTTAGTTGTTTTGGTTGTTATAGGTGTTTTAGTTGTTTTAGTTGTTGCAGTTGTTTTACTTGTTTTAGGCGTTTTATTTGTTTTAGTTTTTTAGATGTTTTAGTTGTTATAGTTGTTTTAGTTGTTTTAGTTGTTGAGGTGTTCAAGTTGTTATAGGTGTTAGGTGTTTTAGGTGTTTAAGGTGTTTTGTGTGTTGCATGTGTTTTAGTTGTTCTAGGTGTTGGAGTTTTTTTAGGTGTACTAGTTGTTTTAGGTGTTCTAGTTGTTTTGGGTGTTATAGAGGTTATATGTGTTATAGTTGCTTTAAGTGTTTTAGTTATTTTAGTTGTTATAGTTGTTTAGTTGTTTTAGTTAGTTAGTTGTTTTATTTCTTTTAGTTGTTTTAGTTGTTTTTGTTGTTGTAGTTGTTTTAGTTGTGTTAGTTTTCTTAGTGCTTTTAATTGTTTTAGTTGTTTTGGTTGTTCAGTTGTTGTAGTTGTTCTAGTTGTTTTAGTTGTTTTAGTTGTTTAAGGTGTTATAGTTGTTCCAGTTGATATAGTTGTTTTAGTTGTTATAGGTGTTGTAGTTTTTTTAGTTGTTTAGTTATTTTAGTTGATATAGTTGTTTTAGTTGTTTTAGTTGTTAGAGGTGTTTTAGTTGTTCCAGGTGTTATACTTGTTTTAATGTGTTTTGATGTTTCAGGTGTTTCAGTTGTTCTAGGTTTTCTAGTTGTTTTAGGTGTTATAGAGGTTATATGTATTATAGTTGTTTTATGTGTTTTAGTTATTGTAGTTGTTCAAGTTGTTTAGTTGTTTTGTTGTTTTAGTTGTTTTAGTTGTTTTAGTTGTTCAGTTGTTATAGTTGATCTAGTTGTTTAGTTGTTTCAGTTGTTGCAGATGTTTTAGTTGTTCTAGTTGTTGTCGTTGTAATAGTTATTTTAGTTGTTTTAGTTGTTCTAGTTGTTAAGTTGTTTTCGTTGTTTAGTTCTTTTTGGTGTTTTAGTTGTTTCAGTTGTTTTAGTTGTTGTAGGTGTTTCAGTTGTTATAGTTGTTTGAGTTGCTTTAGGTGTTTTAGCTGTTTCAGTTGTTGTAGTTGTTGTAGTTGTTTTCGCTATTTTAGTTGTTTTAGTTGTTTTGGTTGTTGTAGTTGTTATAGTTGTTATAGTTGTTTTAGGTGTTATGGTTGTTTTCTAGGTGTTTTAGTTGTTATAGTTGCTTAGGTGGTTAGTTGTTATATGTGTTATAATTGTTTTAGGTGTTTCAGTTGTTGTAGGTGTTGCAGTTGTTTTATGGGTTATAGTTGTTATAGGAGTTTTAGTTGTTATAGGTGTTTTTAGGTGTTTCTTGGTGTTTTAGTTACTTTAGTTGTTTCTAGTTGTTATAGTTGTTTAGTTGTTTTAGTTGTTTTAGTTGTTATAGTTGTTTTGGTTGTTTTAGTTGTTATAGTTGTATTAGTTGTTTTAGTTGTTATAGTTGTTTAAGTTGTTTTAGTTTTTTAAGTTGTTATAGTTGTTTTAGTTGTTCTAGTTGTTTTAGTTGTTTTTGTTGTTATAGTTGTTTTAGTTGTTTTAGTTTAAGTTGTTTTAGTTGTTTCAGTTGTTTTAGTTGTTGTAGTCGTTCTAGTTGTTTGAGGTGTTATAGTTGTTTCAGATGTTATAGTTGTGTTAAGTGTTTTTGGTGTTCCTGGTGTTTTAGTTGCTCTAGGCGTTTCAGTTGCTTCAGGTGTTATAGTTGTTTAGGTGTTTTAGTTGTTATATGTGTTTTAGTTGTTTTAGGTTGTTTAGTTGTTTATGTGTTTTAGTTGTTTTACTTGTTTTAGTTGTTTTAGTTGTTTTAGTTGTTTTAGTTGTTCTAGTTGATATAGTTGTTTTAGTTGTTTTTTATGTGTTGTAGTTTTTTTAGTTCTTTAGTTGTTTTAGTTGATATTGTTGTTTTAGTTGTTGTAGTTGTTGGAGGTGTTTTAATTGTTTCATTTGTTATAGTGGTTTCAAGGTGTTTAGACGTTTCAGGTGTTTTAGTTGTTATATGTGTTTTAGTTGTTTTAGGTGTTGTAGTTGTTTCGGTGTTCTAGTTGTTTTAGGTGTTCTAGTTGTTTTAGGTGTTATAGATGTTATATGTGTCTTAGTTGCTTTAGGTGTTTCAGTTATTATAGTTGTTTTAGTTGTTTAGTTATTTTAGTTGGTTTAGTCGTTTTATGTCTTCTAGTTGTTCTAGTTGTTTTAGATGTTTTTGTTGTTGTAGTTGTTTAAGTTGTTAGTTGTCTTAGTGCTTTTAATTGTTTTAGTTGTTTTAGTTGTTCAGTTGTTGTAGTTGTTCTAGTTGTTTTAGTTGTTTTAGTTGTTATAGTTGTTTTAGTTGTTCTAGTTTTTTTTAGTTGTTTTAGTTGTTTTAGTTGTTTAGTTGTTATAGTTGTTTTAGTTGTTTCTAGTTGTTTTAGGTGTTATAGCTGTTCTAGTTGATATAGTTGTTTTAGTTATTATAGGTGTTGTAGTTTTTTTAGTTGTTTAGTTGTTTTAGTTGATACAGTTGTTCGAGTTGTTTTAGTTGTTAGAGGTGTTTTAGTTGTTTCAGGTGTTATACTTGTTTTAATGTGGTTTGATGTTTCATGTGTTTCAGTTGTTATAGGTGTTCTAGTTGTTTGAGGTGTTTTAGTCGTTTTAGGTAATATAGTTGTTTTAGGTGTTATAGTTGTATTAGGTGTTATAGTTGTTTTAGGTGTTTTAGGTGTTTTGGGTGTTTAGTTGTTATAGTTGTTTTAGTTGTTTTAGTTTTTTAGGTGTTTCTAGTTGCTTAAGGTGTTTAGATTTTTTAGTCGTTTCAGGTGTTTTAGTTGTTTAGGTGTTAAACTTGTTACAGGTGTTTTAGTTATTCTAGTTGTTTCAGTCGTTTTAGTAGTTTTAGTTGTTTAAGTTGTTTAAGGTTTTTTAGTTGTTATAGGTGTTATAGTTGTTTTAGTGGTTATAGTTGTTTTAATTGTTTTAGTTGTAATAGTTGTTCTAGGTGTTATAGTTGTTATAGGTGTTATGGTTGTTTTTAGTTGTTCAAGTTGTTCTATTTGTTTTAGTTGTTTTAGGTGTTCTAGTTGTTTAGTTGTTTTAATTGTTTTATTTGTTTTATTTGTTTAGTTGTTTTAGGCGTTTTATTTGTTTTAGTTTTAAGTCGTTTTAGTTGTTATAGTTGTTTTAGTTAATTTAGTTGTAGAGGTGTTTAAGTTGTTATAGGTGTTTTAGGTGTTATAGGTGTTAAGGTGTTTTATGTGTTTCAGATGTTTTAGTTGTTTTAGTTTTTATAGGTGTTGCAGTTGTTTTAGGTGTTTTAGTTGTTTTAGGTGTACTAGTTGTTTAAGGTGTTATAGAGGTTATATGTATTAAAGTTGTTTTAGGTGTTTTTTAGTTATTTTAGTTATTTTAATTGTTCAGTTGTTATAGTTATTTTAGTTTTTTTTAGTTGTTTTAGTTGTTTTAGTTGTTTTTGTTGTTGTAGTTGTTTTAGATGTGTTAGTTGTCTTAGTTGTTTAAGTTGTTATAGTTGTTTTAGTTGTTCAGTTGTTATAGTTGTTCTAGTTGTTTTAGTTGATTTAGTTGTTTCAGTTGTTTTAGTTGTTATTGTTGTTTCCGTTGTTATAGCTGTTTTAGTTGTTTTAGTTGTTTTAGTTGTTAAGTTGTTTTCGTTGTTTTAGTTCTTTTTGGTGTTATAGTTGTTTTAGTTGTTGTAGGTGTTTTAGTTGTTATGGTTGTTTGAGTTGTTTTAGGTGTTTTAGTTGTTTTAGTTGTTGTAGTTGTTGTAGTTGTTTTAGTTGTTTTAGTTGTTCTAGTTTTTTTTTGTTGTAGTTGTTTTAGTGGTTTTAGTTGTTTCAGGTGTTATGGTTGTTTTCTAGATGTTTTAGTTGTTATAGCTGTTTTAGGTGTTTTAGTTGTTATATGTGTTATAGTTGTTACAGGTGTTTTAGTTGTTTTAGGTGTTCTAGTTGTTATATGTGTTCTTGTTGTTATAGGTTTTTTAGTTTTTTAGGTGTTTTTAGTTGTTTCTTGGTGTTTAGTTACTTTAGTTATTTATAGTTATTATAGTTGTTCTAGTTGTTATAGTTGTTATAGGTGTTTTAGTAGTTTCAGTTGTTTTAGTTGTTGTAGTTGTTTTTGTTGTTATAGTTGTTTTAGTTGTTTTAGTTGTTTAGTTGTTTCAGTTGTTTTAGTTGTTATAGTTGTTTTAGGTGTTTTAGTTGTAATATGTGTTATAGTTGTTACTGGTGTTTTAGTTGTTTTAGGTGTTCTAGTTGTTATATGTGTTCTTGTTGTTATAGGTTTTTTAGTTTTTTAGGTGTTTTTTAGTTGTTTCTTGGTGTTTAGTTACTTTAGTTATTTATAGTTATTATAGTTGTTCTAGTTGTTATAGTTGTTATAGGTGTTTTAGTAGTTTCAGTTGTTTTAGTTGTTGTAGTTGTTTTTGTTGTTATAGTTGTTTTAGTTGTTTTAGTTGTTTAGTTGTTTCAGTTGTTTTAGTTGTTATAGTTGTTTTAGGTGTTTTAGTTGTAATATGTGTTATAGTTGTTACTGGTGTTTTAGTTGTTTTAGGTGTTCTAGTTGTTATATGTGTTCTTGTTGTTATAGGTTTTTTAGTTTTTTAGGTGTTTTTTAGTTGTTTCTTGGTGTTTAGTTACTTTAGTTATTTATAGTTATTATAGTTGTTCTAGTTGTTATAGTTGTTATAGGTGTTTTAGTAGTTTCAGTTGTTTAGTTGTTGTAGTTGTTTTTGTTGTTATAGTTGTTTTAGTTGTTTTAGTTTAAGTTGTTTTAGTTGTTTCAGTTGTTTTAGTTGTTATAGTTGTTTTAGTTGTTTTAGTTGATGAGGTGTTCTAGTTGTTATAGGTGTTTTAGGTTTTGTAGGTGTTAGGTGTTATATGTGTTTTAGGTGTTTTAGTTGTTTTAGTTGTTTTAGTTGTTTCAGGTGTTTTAGTTGTTCTAGGTGTTTTAGTTGTTTTGGTGTTACACTTGTTTCAGGTGTTTAAGTGGTTACATGTGTTTTAGTTTTTTTTTTAGTTTGTATAGGTGTTAAGATGTTTCAGTTGTTTCAGGTGTTTTATTCGTTGTTGGTGTTTTATTGTTTTATGTGTTTTAGTTGTTTTAGGTGTTCTAGTTGTTGTATGTGTTTATAGTTTTTATTGGTGTTTAGTCGTTTTAGGTGTTCTAGAGGTTTTTAGGTGTTTTTGTTGTTATAAGGTGGATTAGTTATTTTAGTTATTTTAGTTGTTTTAGTTGTTAAGTTGTTTCTGTTGTTTTAGTTGTTTAGTTGTTTTAGTCGTTTCAGTTACTTATGTTGTTTTAGTTGTGTTAGTTGTTATAGTTGTTGTAGTTGTTTTAGTTGTTTTAGTTATTATAGTTGTTATAGTTGTTTTAGTTGTTGTAGCTGTTCCAGTTGTTTTAGTTGTTCAAGTTGTTTTAGTCCTTTTAGTTGTTTAGTTGTTTTAGTCGTTTTAGTTGTTATAGTTGTTATATGTGTTAGAGTTGTTTTAGTTGTTTTGGTTGTTTTAGTTGTTTTAGATGTTGTAGTTGTTTTATGTGTTTAGTTTTTAGTTGTTTTACTTGTTTTAGGTGTTTAGTTAATATAGTTGTTTTAGTTGTTTGAGTTGTTTTGATTGTTTTAGTTGTTTTAGGTGATATAGTTGCTTCTTAGGTGTTTTAGGTGTTATAGGTGTTCCAGGTGTTTAGGTGTTTTAGGTTATTTTTTAGGTGTTTTAGGTGTTCTAGGTGTTTTCGGTGTTATAGGTGTTTAGGTGTTATAGTTGTTTAGTTGTTTGAGGTGTTTTAGTTTTTTAGGTGTTTAGTTGTTATAGTTGTTTTAGTTTTTTTAGTTGTTGTAGGTGTTCTAGTTGTTTTAGGTGTTATAGTTGTTATATGTGTTTGAGTTATTTAGTTGTTTTAGTTGTTTTAGGTGTTCTAGTTGTTTATGTTGTTTAGTTGTTTTTTGTTGTGTTAGTTGTTGTTGAAGCGTTTCATCTCACTAGTAACCTCTACATAGACCCATGCTCAAGCTTACTGCCTTCACAGAAACCTCTATAGTTTAGTTGTTTTAGTTGTTTTAATTGTTCTAGTTGTTTAGTTGTTGTAGTTGTTTTATGTGTTCTAGTTGTCTTAGTTGTTTTAGTTGTTTGGGAGTTTTAGTTGTTTTTTGTTGTTTTAGTTGTTTTAGTTGTTTTAGTTGTTTTAGTTGTTATGGTTGTTGTAGTTGTTGTAGTTATTTAGTTGTTTTAGTTGTTTTAGTTGTTATAGTTGTTTTAGTTGTTTTAGTTGTTTTAGTTGTTATAGTTGTTTTTGTTGTATTAGTTTTTAAGTTGTTATAGGTGTTATAGTTGTTTTTTCGGTGTTATAGTTTTTATAGTTATTTTAGGTGTTTTAGTGGTTGTAGGTGTTCTAGTTGTTTTATGTGTTATAGTTGTTTTTCAGGGGTTTAGTTTTTTTAGGTATTTAGTTGTTTTTTGTTGTTCTAAATATTTTAGTTGTTATAATTGTTATAGTTGTTATAGTTGTTTCAGTTGTTTCAGTTGTTCTAGTTGTTATAGTTGTTGTAGCTGTTTTATGAGTTATAGTTGTTCTAGTTGTTATAGTTGTTTTAGGTGTTATAGTTGTTTTAGTTGTTCTAGTTGTTTTAGGTGTTATAGTTGTTTTAGGTGTGCTTGTTGTTTTAGGTGTTCTAGTTGTTTTGGGTGTTAAAGAGGTTATATGTGTTATATTTGCTTTAAGTGTTTTAGTTATTGTAGTTGTTATAGTTGTTTAGTTGTTTTAGTTAGTTTAGTTGTTTTATTTATTTTAGTTGTTGTAGTTGTTTTAGTTGTTTTTGTTGTTGTAGTTGTTTTAGTTGTGTTAGTTTTCTTAGTGCTTTTAATTGTTTTAGTTGTTTTAGTTGTTCAGTTGTTGTAGTTGTTCTAGTTGTTTTTGTTGTTTTAGTTGTTTTATTTGTTTTAGCTGTTCTAGTTGTTTTCTTTGTTTTAGTTGTTTTAGTTGTTTTAGTTGTTTTAGTTGTTTAGTTGTTCTAGTTGTTTTAGTTGTTTTAGTTGTTTAAGGTGTTATAGTTGTTCTAGTTGATATAGTTGTTTTAGTTGTTATAGGTGTTGTAGTTTTTTTAGTTGTTTAGTTATTTTAGTTGATATGTTGTTTAGTTGTTTTAGTTGTTAGAGGTGTTTTAGCTGTTCCATGTGTTATACTTGTTTTAATGTGTTTTGATGTTCAAGGTGTTTCAGTTGTTCTAGGTTTTCTAGTTGTTTTCGGTGTTCTAGTCGTTTTAGGTGTTATAGTTGTTTTAGGTGTTCTAGTTGTTTTAGGTGTTATAGAGGTTATATGTATTTTAGTTGTTGTATGTGTTTTAATTATTGTAGTTGTTCAAGTTGTTTAGTTGTTTTGTTGTTTTTATTTTTTTATTTTTTTTAGTTGTTTAAATTGTTTTAGTTGTTTTTGTTGTTGTAGTTGTCTTAGTTGTGTTAGTTGTCTTAGTTGTTTTAGTTGTTTTAGTTGTTTTAGTTGTTCAGTTGTTATAGTTGTTCTAGTTGTTTTAGTTGTTTTAGTTGTTGCAGTTGTTTTAGTTGATAAGTTGTTTTCGTTGTTTAGTTCTTTTTGGTGTTATAGTTGTTTCAGTTGTTTTAGTTGTTGTAGGTGCTTCAGTTGTTATAGTTGTTTGAGTTGCTTTAGGTGTTTTAGTTGTTTCAGTTTTTGTAGTTGTTGTAGTTGTTTTCGCTATTTTAGTTGTTTTAGTTGTTATAGTTGTTGTAGTTGTTATAGTTGTTATAGTTGTTTTAGGTGTTATGGTTGTTTTCTAGGTGTTTTAGTTGTTATAGTTGCTTATGGGTTTTAGTTGTTATATTTGTTATAATTGTTTTAGGTGTTTCAGTTGTTGTAGGTGTTGCAGTTGTTTAATGGGTTTTATTTGTGACAGGAGTTTTAGTTATTATAGGTGTTTTTAGGTGTTTCTTGGTGTGATAGTTACTTTAGTTGTTTCTAGTTGTTATAGTTGTTTTAGTTGTTGTAGTTGTTTTAGTTGTTATAGTTGTTTTGGTTGTTTTAGTTGTTATAGTTGTTTTAGTTGTTTTAGTTGTTATAGTTGTTAAAGTTGTTTTAGTTTTTTAAGTTGTTAAAGTTGTTTTAGTTGTTCTAGTTGTTTTAGTTGTTTTATTTGTTCTAGTTGTTTTAGTTGTTGTAGTTGCTTTAGTTATTTTAGTTTTTCTAGTTGTTTTAGTTGTTTTAGTCGTTTTAGTTGTTTGAGGTGTTATAGTTGTTTCAGGTGTTATAGTTGTTCGAGGTGTTTTAGGTGTTTCAGGTGTTTTAGTTGTTTTAGTTGTTTTAGTTGTTTTAGTTGTTCTAGTTGATATAGTTGTTTTAGTTGTTTTTATGTGTTGTAGTTTTTTTAGTTGTTTAGTTGTTTAGTTGATATAGTTGTTTAGTTGTTGTAGTTGTTGGAGGTGTTTTAATTGTTTCATTTGTTATAGTGGTTTTAAGGTGTTTAGATGTTTCAGGTGTTATAGTTGTTTAGGTGTTTTAGTTGTTATATGTGTTTTAGTTGTTTTAGGTTGTTTAGTTGTTTAGGTGTTTTATTTGTTTTAGTTGTTTAAGTTGTTTTAGTTGTTTTAGTTGTTTTAGTTGTTTTAGTTGTTTTAGTTGTTTTAGTTGTTTTAGTTGTTTTAGTTGTTCTAGTTGATATAGTTGTTTTAGTTTTTATTATGTGTTGTAGTTTTTTTAGTTGTTTA
Organism: Gammarus roeselii; assembly: GCA_016164225.1. Classification (NCBI taxonomy): domain Eukaryota; kingdom Metazoa; phylum Arthropoda; class Malacostraca; order Amphipoda; family Gammaridae; genus Gammarus; species Gammarus roeselii. Next base: position 12,285 of record SDVV010010555.1, read on the forward strand.
GTTGTTTTAGTTGATATAGTTGTTTTAGTTGTTGTAGTTGTTGGAGGTGTTTTAATTGTTTCATTTGTTATAGTGGTTTTAAGGTGTTTAGATGTTTCAGGTGTTTTAGTTGTTATATGTGTTCTAGTTGTTTTAGGTGTTTTAGTTGTTTTAGGTGTTATAGTTGTTATTGTTGTTATAGTTTTTTAGGTGTTTTTAGTTGTTGTAGGTTTTTCAGTTTTTATAGTTGTTCTAGGTGTTTTAGTTGTTTTAGGTGTTGTAGTTGTTACAGGTGTTATAGTTATTATAGTTGTTGTATTTGTTCTAGTTGTTTTAGCTGTTTTAATTGTTTAAGTTGTTTTTGGTTTTCTAAATGTTATAGGTGTTCAAGTGGTTTAGTTGTTTATTTTTTTTAGTTGTTTCAGTTGTTCTAGGTGTTATAGTTGTTATAGGTGTTATGGTTGTTTTCAGTTGTTATAGTTGTTCTAGTTGTTCAGGTTGTTTTAGGTGTTCAAGATGTTTTAGTTGTTTCAGTTGTTTTACTTGTTTAAGACGTTTTATTTGTTTTAGTTTCTAGTTGTTTTAGTTGTTATAGTTGTTATAGTTGTTTTAGTTGTTGAGGTGTTTAAGTTGTTATAGGTGTGTTAGGTGTTTTAGGTGTTTAAGGTGTTTCAGGTGTTTCATGTGTTTAGTTGTTTTAGTTGTTTTAGTTGTTTTAGGTGTTGTAGTTGTTTAGGTGTTCAAGTTGTTTTAGGTGTTCTAGTTGTTATAGGTGTTATAGAGGTTATATGTGTTTTAGTTGCTCTAGGTGTTTTAGTTATTATAGTTGTTTAGTTGTTTAGTTGTTTTAGTTGGTTTAGTCGTTTTATGTCTTCTAGTTGTTCTAGCTGTTTTAGTTGTTCTTGTTGTTGTAGTGGTTTTAGATGTGTTAGTTGTCTTAGTGCTCTTAATTGTTTAGTTGTTTTAGTTGTTCAGTTGTTGTAGTTGTTCTAGTTGTTTTAATTGTTTTAGTTGTTATAGTTGTTTTAGTTGTTCTAGTTGTTTTCTTTGTTTTGGTTCTTTTAGTTGTTTTATTTGTTTAGTTGTTATAGTTGTTTAGTTGTTTCTAGTTGTTTTAGGTGTTATAGCTGTTCTAGTTGATATAGTTGTTTTAGTTATTATAGGTGTTGTAGTTTTTTTAGTTATTTAGTTGTTGTAGTTGATACAGTTGTTCTAGTTGTTTTAGTTGTTAGAGGTGTTTTAGTTGTTTCATGTGTTATACTTTTTTTAATGTGTTTTGATGTTTCAGGTGTTTCAGTTGTTATAGGTGTTCTAGTTGTTTAGGTGTTTTAGTCGTTTTAGGTAATATAGTTGTTATAGGTGTTATAGTTGTATTAGGTGTTATAGTTGTTTTAGGTGTTTAGGTTTTTTAGGTGTTATATGTGTTTTAGTTTTTTTAGGTGTTCAAGGTGTTTGAGCATTTTGGGTGTTATAGGTGTTATAGGTGTTTTGGGTGTTTAGTTGTTATAGTTGTTTTAGGTGTTTTAATTTTTTAGGTGTTTTTAGTTGTTTAAGGTGTTTAGTTTTTTTAGTTGTTTCAGGTGTTTTAGTTGTTTAGGTGTTATACTTGTTACAGGTGTTTTAGTTATTATAGTTGTTTTAGTCGTTTTAGTTGTTTTAGTTGTTCAAGTTGTTTAAGGTTTTTTAGTTGTTATAGGTGTTATAGTTGTTTTAGTGGTTATAGTTATTTTAATTGTTTTAGTTGTTATAGTTGTTCTAGGTGTTATAGTTGTTTTAGGTGTTATGGTTGTTTTTAGTTGTTCTAGTTGTTTTATTTGTTTAGTTGTTTTAGGTGTTTTAATTGTTTTAGTTGTTTTAGTTGTTTAGTTGTTTTAGGCGTTCTATTTGGTTTAGTTTTAAGTCGTTTGAGTTGTTATAGTTGTTTTAGTTGATTTAGTTGTTGAGGTGTTTAAGTTGTTATAGGTGTTCAAGGTGATATAGGTATTAAGGTGTTATATGTGTTTCAGATGTTTTAGTTGTTTTAGTTGTTATAGGTGTTGCAGTTGTGTTAGGTGTTATTGTTGTTTTAGGTGTTCTAGTTGTTTTAGGTGTTATAGAGGTTATATGTATTATAGTTGTTTTAGGTGTTTTGTAGTTATTTTTTCTGTTTTAATTGTTCAGTTGTTTTAGTTATTTTAGTTGTTGTTTGTTTAGTTGTTTTAGTTGTTTTAGTTGTTTTTGTTGTTGTAGTTGTTTTAGTTGTGTTAGTTGTCTTAGTTGTTCAAGTTGTTTTAGTTGTTTTAGTTGTTCAGTTGTTATAGTTGTTCTAGTTGTTTTAGTTGTTTTAGTTGTTTCAGTTGTTTCAGTTGTTATAGTTGTTTTCGTTGTTATAGTTGTTATAGTTGTTTTAGTTGTTTTAGTTGTTAAGTTGTTTTCGTTGTTTTAGTTCTTTTTGGTGTTATAGTTGTTTTAGTTGTTGTAGGTGTTTTAGTTGTTATGTTTGTTTGAGTTGTTTTAGGTGTTTTAGTTGTTGTAGTTGTTGTAGTTGTTGTAGTTGTTTTAGTTGTTTTAGTTGTACTAGTTCTTTTTTTGTTGTAGTTGTTTTAGTGGTTGTAGTTGTTTTAGGTGTTATGGTTGTTTTCTAGGTGTTTTAGTTGTTATAGTTGTTTCAGGTGTTTTAGTTGATGTATGTGTTATAGTTGTTACAGGTGTTTTAGTTGTTTTAGGTGTTCTAGTTGTTATATGTGTTCTTGTTGTTATAGGGTTTTTAGTTTTTAGGTCTTTTTTAGTTGTTTCTTGGTGTTTAGTTACTTTAGTTATTTATAGTTATTATAGTTGTTCTAGTTGTCATAGTTGTTACAGGTGTTTTAGTAGTTTCAGTTGTTTTAGTTGTTGTAGTTGTTTTAGTTGTTTTAGTTGTTTTAATTGTTTTAGTTTAAGTTATTTTAGTTGTTTCAGTTGTTTTAGTTGTTATAGTTGTTTTAGTTGTTTTAGTTGATGAGGTGTTCTAGTGGTTATAGGTGCTTTAGGTTTTGTAGGTGTTAGGTGTTATATGTGTTTTAGGTGTTTTAGTTGTTTTAGTTGTTTCAGGTGTTTTAGTTGTTCAAGGTGTTTTAGTTGTTTGGTGTTATACTTGTTTCAGGTGTTTAAGTGGTTACATGTGTTTTAGTTGTTTTTTAGTTTGTATAGGTGTTTAGATGTTTCAGTTGTTTCAGGTGTTTTATTCGTTGTAGGTGTTTTATTGTTTTATGTGTTTTAGTTGTTTTAGGTGTTCTAGTTGTTGTATGTGTTTATAGTTTTTATTGGTGTTTAGACGTTTTAGGTGTTCTCGAGGCTTTTAGGTGTTTTAGTTGTTATAATGTGGATTAGTTATTTTAGTTGTTTTATTTGTTAAGTTGTTTCTGTTGTTTTAGTTGTTTAGTTGTTTTTTAGTCGTTTCAGTTACTTATGTTGTTTTAGTTGTGTTAGTTGTTATAGTTGTTGTAGTTGTTTTAGTTGTATTAGTTATTATAGTTGTTATAGTTGTTTTAGTTGTTGTAGCTGTTCCAGTTGTTTAAGTTGTTCCAGTTGTTTTAGTTGTTTTAGTTGTTTAGTTGTTTTACTCGTTTTAGTTGTTATAGTTGTTATATGTGTTTGAGTTGTTTTAGTTGTTCTAGTTGTTTTAGGTGTTCTAGTTGTTTTTTGTTGTTTTAGTTGTTTTAGTTATGTTAGTTGTTCTAGTTGTTTTAGTTGTTCTAGTTGTTCTAGTTGTTTTAGTTGTTTTGGTTATTTCAGTTGTTTTAGTTGTTATAGTTGTTTTCGTTGTTATAGTTGTTTTAGTTGTTTTAGTTTTTTTTTTTGTTAAGTTGTTTTCGTTGTTTTAGTTCTTTCTGGTGCTATAGTTGTTTTAGTTGTTGTAGGTGTTTTAGTTGTTATGGTTGTTTGAGTTGTTTTAGGTGTTTTAGTTGTTTTAGTTGGTTTAGTTG
>SDVV010010556.1:0-16207 GCA_016164225.1 Gammarus roeselii
CTATATTTATATTTATATACACATACACATATACGTATATACCTATTTGTATATAACATTGTAGGGATGATATTAATGGTAATCCATTCATGCTCACAGCCTCATACAAAGCCGTACTTGCCATCCGAATACTCACTCTGGCAGGTCTACGGATAAGATTCTGTGTTTGCCTACTGTTCTCTTCCTTCTTTCTCAATCAAGTGTTTGGCTTCAGTTCACTCTTGTGATGCCTTCGTCTCCTTGTCCTGCCTATCGTTTGCTCTCCTTGGGACTCTGCTCAGGTCATTCCACTGTTTTATAGGAAGGGTTTTTGACTACCGGCCTGTTTTCTCCCTTCGTATCTGACTTTCGCTCCTCAGCGGCTGTCCCCATCTTTTGTATCCCTGAGCTGACCTAAGGGCGCTTCTCTCAGGCGACCAAGCTGGTGGTTCCCATTTCTAAAGCGAGGTAGGGCTCTCTCTGTGTCCTTACACCAGCGTGCCTCCTTCCCTAAGCGTCCTCCATTTCTATTTCCGCTGTTAGCCTTGCTATACTTCGGCTACTCTGTCGCCACCTTTTCTTCTCAACCTCTAAACATCTGTTTGGTTCACGGCCGTATGGAGTCACGGCGCAACCGGAGGGAGGGGGGGGGGGGTGGTGACCAATCTTGTGTCCATTAAGAGTTTTCTCTTCTTCATCCTTCGCTTACTCACCGTGTCTCCTCCATGCTCAATTTACTTGACTTATTTACTCATCCTAAACTCCTAACAAATCTCCCAATTGTAGTTGCACACACACACACACGCGCACACAAACTTTTCTCTTTTTGGGTGGCTAATAGCTAAGTGCACTCTTCCTTTCATGCAACCTTTTTCAACGCCTCCTCCTTTTCTTTCTTATCATTCATGCTGTTCTCATACATGAGAATCCCTACACCTTGTGTAGATCTCATGCATGGATCCCCGTTTCCTGTCTCTTCTTCATCTTCTCCTCAGGTGGTGTTGATGCCCGTTGCCTTAGACACCTTAAAGATGGCTGCGAATCATTGAGGCTCTGAAAAATGGTATGTTGAGCGTTGATCCTTCTTGCTGCCACCCAGGGGTGCTGGGACCATACGGCCTCGGCACCTTGGGAGTTCATGTGGCACCCGCGCATACCTCCAACATTCGTCGCGTAGAGAACATTAACTTTACGCAGTAGTGAACCTAAATCCTATCTAATCAAACAAGTGTCTATAACTTGATGCCGCACTGGTTCCTGGTTTCACGTTCGGGGCCAGAATGACGCTGACTCCAACGCGCTAGGAATAATCGTCAGTCTAATCTAATCTTATATCGCGTCATCCTCCATTCTTCACAATTCTGGTCTTAAGGTCACAGTACTGAAACGCTGCAGCAATAGGAGTTCAATTGCTTTGTAACTGAATGCACCATCCTCATCGCCTTGCTCTGTGAAAGTCGCTGTTGCCGGCAATTACTTCCTCCTCAGGTACGAAGCTCCGAGGTACAAGAGCTCTATTAGGTACGAAGTGCCAGGGCTGCTTTCAAATCACTTACCCCGAGGGTCAACTGGCACTCTCGATATGAGGAGTACCAAACAAAACAAAATAAAACTAGTCCAAGAAGGCTACGCTCTTCTTGGGTGTGTATGCTATGTAATGCTTGGATCAAGGATAGAGATGGTGCGGAGACCTATTTGAATTGGGTCTGTAGGCCTCAGGGGTTTCATTTAGCAAGGCAATGAAGATAACGCATTTAGTAACAATGCCGTATAATTTTGATTTGGTAGTTAGTGAACAATTTTTTTTCATTGAAATATATTTGGTTGGAGTCTGTGTAGTATATACGTTTTTTCTCACACATGTTGAAGTTCAAATTGTGACAGATTTTACCATGTTGTCGTTTCTAGTACTTAGTGCATAATGCAGTATAAACTGGCTAGCTTAGATATGACCTGGGTCCAAGCATTACTTATTTACGGAGTTTTTTCATAATGGGAAACCACCAACTTGGTAATCCACCATCTAGGTAAACGTCCATTGTCAATTGTCTTATTTTGAAGCTACACTCGTTTATCAATGATAATTGTACCCGATGTTGCTATAGATAGCATTTATGTACCTTAAGACATGTTCATTTCTTATTTGTATCCCTTCTCCATACCAGAATGCTAAGGACAAACCCGCTCAGGTTTACGTTAGGAAGGTCTTGGTAAGATGTATCCTCTATCATCACAATGGTAGTCTTCGCTTCTTGAATAATTAGTAAATGAGCGTTCTATTTCAGGAGTCGATCCGTGGCACATAGACCATTTCTAGATTTGACTGGACTTTTCTGGAAATGTTTGAATCACACAGTCAATTTTATTTCTCAATTCATGTTCAATCCCATGCAATAGTAGAATACTTGGTTATAAAATGGAATTTGTAGATTTGTAGTAGAAACTACCTCTCTCCTTTCTTCGTATGGCTTGCCTCGGGACTGTGGCCACGCTGACCATATGTAGCTACTAAGCCACATTACTACCTGGGTGGTGTACCATCGACCTTCTTTTTTTTTTGCCGCTTGATGAATTTAACTCAGGAACGCCCGTGACCCAATCTCTACTGTGGTCAACTCGCTGGAGTTGTCAGGTGTACATCGGTGTTTCGCTCCTGCGTACTTACCCCTAAAGAGACGTTCCCACATATGAGTGTTGGAAGTGCGCAGATAAGATGACTAAGTGTTAAATTCAGACCACTTGCATGTGATTGTACTTATTGAGCTTAGAACCAAATCACCACATTATTTTCGGTAGTGTATGCAGGATACTATGCTTGAAAGGTCGTTTGAACGTCTTTGCTAATGTTGCGTCTTATTTGGTCAAAGTACTGTAAAAGCTGACGGACACGCCATTCATCAGCTGTGCACTGCATGTATATGCTTACAATTAAAATTGGTCCATTCATAATACCATGATTGGGATAATTTCCAACCATCACCGCAGCATTACAGCCTTTAAACCTAATATTCTTAGATGTCTTTGCCATTTTGACGTGAGCTGCAATCCAGGCTCAACACATAATGCCTAACAGTAGGTCAGTGCCGTAATTTTTTTTTTTTCTAAAAATTCCTTGTTGGCCTATTTTTTGCTTTTAGAGCCCTTGCATTGAAGTACCCCTGGTAGAGACCCTTAGTGTTGATATGATCGCAATCCAGGAAGCACCTATCTATGCCGGTTCTTCACCGGTCTGCCACCTGTGTTCTGAGTATTTTTCTCACTTCGAGGCCTTGATTTGTTCATGCGGTTTGCAGTTAGCTTCCTACTCGCATGCTCTGCCAGGCTGCTTCACTCTCTGTCAAACTCGGCCTTATCCATTGATGGTCGGCCTCTTATCATTTTACTCCTATCCGAACCGCTTTGACCGCCTTTCTTCATACAAAAAAAGGATTTTCCGATTCAAACCCGTCTGCACTGTGTCTACCCCGTCTCTGGGCATTTGCGCATCTTCGCTGCCCTCGGCTCTTGTTCCCCGGTGTATTGCAGTCGGTAACTCTCCATATCAGGTCTAACCCTGCCTTCCTCCCCCCCTAAAGCTAATGGTTCACGGGTCGTACGGGGTCACGACCCAACCGAGGGGTAAACACCTTATTTCCTATCAGACCCTTCTATTCTTCACTATCTCCCCTTCTGTACCTTATCCTGGATACACTTTTACCTTGTTTACTCCATTTACCTCGTTTGTCTTGATAAAACTCCATTAACGTATCTCTTCCACTTATTTCGACAAATCTCCCCATACTTATTATTATTTTTTTTCAGTTTTTTCTTCTTTCGTTACTCTTCTTTCATATTTCTACTGTAAGCTAATTTCACCTTATCTATCTCTTTTTCTTTGATCTTATTTGCTTCCTTTTTGTTATTATTTATTTTATGTTTGTGCCATATCATTTCTTGGATCTTCTCTCGTCAACTATCGAGGTGGCCAAAATTAGCCAAAAATAATTACAGTTTGTGAGACGTACACAGAGGCCCTCACGCCGCGACTTGTTTCTGTCTCTGGGGCAGCAATTGGTTGCGGTGTGTAGGCAGCACGGGAAAAAAAGTACTGATTGTGGGTTGCACTCCGAAGCCCTCACGCGGCGACCGGTTTCGGTCCCCTGTGGCACTGCTGGTTGCGGTGTGTGCACCACATTGTGAAATTTTTTAGCGTGTCCCTCCCCCGCTATTACGGGTCCCGCTGTGACCCACGTTCCCCCCCCCCCCCATGTGGCTTTGCCGAAAGATCGGATGGGCTGTCTGATGGCTGAGGGGACAGGGGTGCAGAGCCAGTTCACCCCCTACCCAACACTCCACTTTGGCTTCACGACTTTAGATTGAGACGGTAACCTCTCCGTGGGTGACGAGAGGTAGGATAATCCTGTCATGAACTTGACAAGGAGCTCAAGCCTAAGAGAACAAGTCTAGGTAGCCTCTCAGGGCGCTGGGCCCTACTTATGAGGACTTACTCATGGTCGTAGCGCTAACTGACAGAGCCTCGTGGTAGGTTACAGAGTTTTCTGACCGCATTACCAGTGTCCCTGATGGGCAGGGCATGCCGAGAGGCTGAATCTTATTGTGTTGCAACGATGGATGTTTTCAACACAACAAAAGATCCGCACTAGCACCAAAAGCCGGTGCCAACTATAAACAAAATCCTGTCCCCCCCAGGCTGCTTGTGGGAGAGACACAAGAACAACAACAGCAGCCCCCACATCTGTATCTGGTGAGGTGGACCTAAAGAATAGATCGCAGGACAAATCTGAAAACGTGGTGGCCGCCACTCCCGGACGAAGGCCCGGGAGAAGCCGTCCGAACCACCTTCGACTCCATGAACGATATGCTGAAAACCAAAAAACACTTGAAGATCTCTTTCAGAATAAATACTACACAAAGTTTTTCGTAGCCAAAGCAGTCTCGGGAAAGAACCTGGCCGAGACGAACACAATCCGGGCTAATCGACGACTTCGCCCCGCGCTAAGGGGCCATCCATAGGGCATCACGGAGCTAATGAATGGCTCCCTTATGGTGGAAGTGAGAGACGAGGAGCAGAGCAGGAACATCCAAAACATAAAAAGGCTAAATAATACACCGGTGACAGTTGATGAGCACCCCACTCTCAACACGATACAGGGGACCATCCATTATAAAAACAGACCAAACCACTCCGATGACGATATTCTTACTGAACTCACGGATTAACAAGTCACCAGAATATACAGGATGAAGCGACGGCGAAATGGAATTGAAGAGTACACTGGTGTCTACATTCTCACCTTCAAACTCTGCTCTCTACCTCCTGATGTTCACATCGGTTGGACACAGTGCTCGGTCCGAGAATACATTCATAACCCCAGACGCTGCTACAACAGCCAAAAGTTTGGTCATGGAAGTGATGCTTGCCGATTAAGGAACAGAACAGGTACATGCTTCCGCTGCGGTGAGGACGCACATGGCCACAATTGTGACCGACCTGTTAAATGCGCAACCTGTTCAGAGAACCGTCATGCGTCATCACGCGAGTGCTTCTATTACAGACCCGAAAAGGAGATACTCGGTGTTCAAACTAGAGAAAGCCTTTCCTACTCCGAAGCCAAAAGGCAAGTAACCGCTAAATTTATCCGTCGCTTACTAGTTTTGCTGCAGTGACAGCGGGAATACCTATAACCAGGGTTCCTCCTAACCTTCAATATGATGCCCTTCCCCCTCCTCGAGATCGGGGAAGCCCGTGACGACAGTCCTTCGCACTATCTGGTAACTCGTAAATTCCAACGGAGATACCTTCACTCACTCCCACCTCGCCCCGTCCATCACTTGCTGATCGACGTGCAATGGGAGTCCCAGACCTAAATCTGGACGATGACCTGCTTTTGTTGGAGGCAGCACCACACGAAGAAACGCTGCCACCTCAGCGCGTCCCCCACCAGCCACAAAAGATGAAAGCCCGTGAACTGTCACCGACGACCAAACCCACCTTATTTCAAGCGCAACTTAGATTCCCCTTGGCAGCCATGCAGACCAGCCAGGTTACTTCCCAACCTAAATGTCTCTCTGGTGCCGTTATCAGGGCACCTTACCCCCCTCTGACTCTACCTCGCTTAGCCGCTCCGGATTATAATCCTAAGGGAAATGCGACGAACACACTATTGAGTGACAACCAACCCACCCAATCATCGTCCCAAACCGGAGAAACTCGCTTGCCGCTGACCAGTGCTAAGCGCACAGGCTCTGACCTGGACGATGATCCAAACGGAAATGACCCATCGTTGACTCGTGACTACAAAAAAAGCTCCAGAAATACGCGTCGAGCGCGGCCGACCGGCCCGTGTGTGACATATATAGTCCACAAGAGTGAAATTGAGTGAATTTATCAACCCAAGCCTAAACCATAACTTTTTTTAAACCTAAATAATAATGTCTGATACCCTCATCCTTCAATGAAACATTAGAAGATATCCTGCTTACTATGCTGAACTATTGAAACTAACTCAAACCTATAATCCAACGGTTGTGTGCCTCCAGGAAACTCTCCTGGGGCTGTACAAACCATCGTTTCCTAGTAGGCATCAAGCCCACTGCCGATGCTCGATAGGGCTCTGGCCTGACATTCAATCAAGCAATCATATGCACTCCAATCCCTCCACAAACCACTCTACAAGCTCAGGCTCACAAAGTGGCCCTCAAACGCCCCGTTGCTATTTGTAACCTATATATTTCCCTCAATGAACTACTTTCATGCGCACTACTTACTGACCTGATTGGTCAACATCCCGCGCCCTACCTTCTTGTAGGTGATCTTAATGCTAAACATCCCCTCTGTGGGGGAAACGTGGCTGATGGACGTGAGGGACATGTCAAAGCATTCTTTCTATCTTCTGATATTGCGCTCCTTAATACTGGAAAACCAACGCACTTCCATACCCAGACAGCCTCGCTATCGGCTATTGACTTATCCTTCTGCTCCCCAGTCCTCTCCCAAGACATTACCTGGCGAGTGTTGGAGGAGCCCTATGGGACTGATCACTTCCCCATCGCCATCACTACTCTCCATTCTGAAGATTCTTCCACCGCTCACCGATACATAATGCGTAAAGCCAACTGGCAATCGTTCACCGCTTAGGCAGCAGCACCTCTCCCACATGAGGACATATCCTGTGACGAGATGGTGCAAAACTTCAATAGTACCCTCCTTCACGCTGCAGACCGCAGCATCCCTAAAACAAAGGGAACACCGCGTCAAATTAAGACATCCTGGTGGAACGACCTTTGCGAAATGACAAAACGGCAAAGGAAACGTGCATTTAATCGATACCAGCGCACCAAGGCAGTAGCAGATAAAATCACGTATAAATTCTCCTATACTTTACAATGAATCTATCACGGTACGCAGATCCTCGGTACGATTCGCACTTCCAACCCCTCTGCTCCTTGTGAAGATCGAATCTCCTATGAGATGCTCTGGCACCTTCATCCCTCTGCACTCTCTTACTTGTGCCTTATTTACAACACAATCTTGTCTACCCACTTCTATCCCAACCGGTGGAGGGAAGCAGTGGTTCTGTCTTTCCCAAAACCATGGCAAGCCTACCAATCAATTACCAGCTACCGCCCTATAGCCCTCACCTTGTGTGTAGCGAAGGTTCTCGAAAAGATTGTGAATGCCCAACTGACTCGGCACTTAGAAGCAAACTCACTCCTCTCCCTATTACAATTCGGGTTTCGAAAGATGATATCAGCACAGGCGCATTGCTACGCGTTGTGACTAATATCCAAGGTGCCTTGGACCGCAAGCAACACACTGTTTGCGTTTTCTTTGACCTTGAGAAGGCATACGATACAACCTGGCGCTATGGCATCCTCCGAGAGATCCATCAGATGAACTCCGGGGTCACTTGGCTTTCTTCATCCGAAACTTCCTCCGACAAAGAGTCTTCCAGACCAAAATCGGCAATCACCTCTCAAGCATACATAACCAAGATGAGAAGGTCCCCATGATATAGCGTCCTTTCGTGTACTATATTCGCGATCGCCATTAATGGGATCATGGAGTTGCCCCCCCCCCGTGAATGGGTCTCTGTATGTTGACGACTTTATGATATACGCATCAACGCCTGTTGTGTCCCAACTCCAACGTCAACTACAGAGGGAAATTGCTCAGGTGGCTGCTTGGACAGAATCTCGAGGCTTCACAGTATCTAAAGGTAAAACATGTGCACTTCATATCCATCGGTTTCGCACCTACACGGAACCAGACCTCAGACTCTATGGAGAAATTATGCCTTTCCTACCAACAGTCCGCTTCCTAGGACAAATATGTGACCAGAAATTAACCTGGAAATACCACGTGCAACAACTGAAGATAGACTGCTTACAGCGATATATCATTCTTCGGATTGCATCGCACTTCACCTGGGGGCAGACAGAAAAACATCATTACGACCTTACCGTGCTATCATACGGTCCAAACTGGACTATGGACGCTTTGTTTACGGCTCTGCGAAACCAAATATTCTCAAAAGACTGGAACCAGTTCACAATGCCGCCCTTCGCGTTCGAACTGGAGCTTTCCGCTCCTCCCCTATTGTCAGTCTTTTTTTGTGAAACCGGTGAGCCTAGCCTTGCGACGAGAACGAATCGACCTCCAGTGCTATTGTCATATCTTAATCCGCCCTACCTCCCCTACATGTACCACAATCCGACGGTTCCACCCCAATCTGGCTCCTTCTTTGAGCATCTCACAGTGCATTGACATCTCACTGTTGAGCTTGGGCTGCCACGTATCATGGTGGGCCCTCTCCCGCGAGATGCTATTCCCATCTCGCGTATACCAGAAAATATGCTCTGCCCTCCCTATCTTTCTGGCCGAAAGGCAGATGTTGCACCCCAAAATCTTCGAGCTATTTTTATAGCCCATACAGAGACCCATCACGCTGGTAGCTTGCATATCTTCACTGATGGATCGAAAGGCGACGATGCTGTGGGTTGTGCAGTGGCACTCCCCGGGCACGTCGTCGCTAGGAGACTCTCGTCATCAGCGTCAGTTTTCACTGCTGAACTCACGGTCATTAGCGACGCCCTCATGGAAGCCGATACTCTTCCAGATACCAATATCTCAATCTTTAGTGATTCGCTTAGCGCGCTTTAAACCTTGGAGACCTTCAACAATTGACATTCTGTTGCTTCAGCAAGTTTGCGCTGGCTTGTGCGACTGTCCTCCAGAAACAAGAACGTTCGTTTGTGCTGGGTTCTGAGCTACTGTTGGGCGATGGGCAATGAGCAGGCGGACGAAGCGGCGAGAAGCGCTGCAGCGGCGCCGCCTGACCCAGCAGCACAACGCCCACTCCTAAATACAGATTTCAGCCAGTGATTAAAGGAGCTATGCGATATAAATGGAAAAAGGAATGGTCTGATGGTCCTATGAGAAATAAATTGCAAATTATCTATGATAAGCCTACACCCTGCGCCTCTTCTAACAGCCGTTCTCGACGGACTGAGATAACTCTATGCTGATTGAGAATTGGGCATAGTAGACTAACGCAACGCACAGACACCTAATGGAGGCGTCGCCACCCCCATACTGCATGGACTGTTTAGTCCCTCTTTCAATTGCTCACGTCTTAGCAGAGTGCCCCACCTGGGCGGAACACCAGCGCTATACTCGTGCAATCTCTCGCTATATTCGTGTAATCTCTCGCTATACTCGTGTAATCTCTCGCTATACTCGTGTAATCTCTCGCTATACTCGTGTAATCTCTCGCTATACTTGTGTAAACTCTCGCTATACTCGAGTAGTCTCTCGCTATACTCGAGTAGTCTCTCGCTATACTCGTTAAATCTCTCGCTATACTCGTGTAATCTCTCGCTATAATCGTGTAATCTCTCGCTATACACGTGTAATCTCTCACTATACTCGTGTAATCTCTCGCGATACTCGTGGAATCTCTCGCTATACTCGTGTAATCTCTCGCTATACTCGTGTAATCTCTCGCTATAGTCGTGTAATCTGTCGCTATACTCGTGTAATCTCTCGCTATACTCAAGTAATCTCTCGCTATACTCAAGTAATCTCTCGCTATACTCGTGTAATCTCTCGCAATACTCGTGTAATCTCTCGCTATACTCGTGTAATCTCTCGCTATACTCGTGTAATCTCTCGCTATACTCGTGTAATCTCGCTATACTCGTGTAATCTCACGCTATGCTCGTGTAATCTCTCGCTATACTCGTGTAATCTCTCGCTATACTCAAGTAATCTGTCGCTATACTCGTGTAATCTCTTTCCTCCTTAGCTTGGCCTTTTGAGAATGTTTTGGATGTATATGTGTGCCCGGTGGATGTCTTTTTTGGACTGTTTTCTCTATGTTGGTCTGACACAGAGGGCGACTGAGAGCACTTTTCTTGCAGGTGGTTCCATTTTGGACATTTTCCTTCCATCCGAGTTGGATAAGGTGGGCTGTGTTGAGGTAGTCTCCCCGTTTCCTCGTTGTATGCACTCCCCTATTGTGTCCAACTATCTTTTCCATGTGAACCTTGGATGGGATGTTGACTTTTTTCACAGAGAAAGATACCTTTGGCATAGGGGAAACTATGATGCCATATCGGAGTCCCTGTTCGATATTGATTGGCAGCTGGAATTTATGTATCTGTCAGTTGACAATTGTTTTTTGCGCCTGGTGTCCATACTGATTAGGTTGGTGGATCTGCATGTTCCAGTTTACTATGGAGCCCAGTCCGTGCCGTGGTCTGTTCATCCACCTCGACAGTTGATGAGAGAGAGATCTCTGACCTGGCAGGACTCAGGCGCTCAAGAGTTTCATTTGGTAGGGAAAATCCTCGTTCTGTGCTGGGAATGGGCGTATTTAACGCCTTAACCACCAGTATCGAACCTATGCTATCCAGAGTCGTGCTCAGTATGAGGAACCTCCCATGGACCGATTTTGCGAGTGCCCTAAGCTCTTTCATTCATACATCCGCAATAAGACGAAGGGTCGTTTATTTGTGGGTCCTCTTCATGCCCAGGTGCTTGACTTGCTGTTGGCTCTAGATGCTTCTTCGGCATTGGGTCCCGATGGCTTACATCCTAACCTTCTGAAGAGTTGTGCGGATGCACTTTCAAGACCTTTGTTAATTCTATTTCAGAGGTCATTACTTTGTGGAGCTTCTAGACTTGTGGCTGGAGTCAATTGTGATCCCCCTATTCAAGGACAAGTCAAGGTATGACCCTCTGAACCATCGTCCTGTCAGTTTGACCTCTGTGTGCTGCAAGAGTTTGGGAAGGATTATTGTATCAGGTCTGGTTGAGTTTCTCGAGGGCAATGAGATTCTCTCCCCTCACCAGTTTGGATTCCGTCAATTTCGGTCTACTGGAGATCAGCTTCTTTTGGCTTATTCGGATGTTTCGGACTGGGTGGATGATGACTTTGTAGTGGATGTTGTGCTGCTCGACTTTTCTAAGGCATTCGATGTTGTGTCTCATTGTAATACCGACATCAAAAGAAGGTTCTTTGGAGCTCGATGTGTTCAGTTGTGGAACAGCCTTCCTAGTTTTGTGGTGGAATCATATTCCCTGGCTGCATTCAAGGCGTTGCTGGCGGAGTTTCTGGTAGATGTTCTGTTTGAGTTTGTTTAGCTTTAGGGAGTTCTTCTGTAGCATGTTGGTGTCTTGGCTTTGAGTTTGCCTGCTGGATGCTCCATCTCCTTGTGGGCAGCTCTTGCACTTTTTTGTGTGTTTGTGTGGGTGGTCCGGTGTTTCTTGGTCTTGGGTGTTTTTGTGGTGTTGGGGTGGTGACCATGTGGGTTGTGGTGTGTGTGTCTGGGTGTGTTGCATCTTTGCCTTCTGCTGTTGAACGTTCTGTGTGGTGCACAGTGATGTATGTGTGTATGTATGTGTTGCCCTATTTTTTTGCCTCAATGTTGCAGTTGTGTTGGGGTGATGGGTTGTGGTGTGTGTGTGTGCGTGCGTGTGTTGCGTCTTTGTGCGCTTCTCTCCGGTGGAGTTCGCTGTTCTATATATGTATGTATATGTTTTTTTTTTGTCATACATACGGTTTGTTCATATGATAGACAGTGGTGCGCACTAATTCCAGTTCCTATACCTGTGTTAACGAAGCTGTTCTCAATATTAAACTGGCGCGCTTGGCTGTGCTGGCCTCTCATGGCTCTGTTGCTCCGGACCGGTTTGCGGCGCTGCTGGAGGAGGCTGCAAAGGTAAGAGACATACTTCCCCAGGAGCCTGGACCCCCAGGACCCTCCTAATACACTCCGCCTAATGCTTACTGAATTCCTCCATAAGCAATTCAGTGCGGAACCGCTCCCTAACTATCTTCGAGAAACCCACCTCTTAGCTGAAATCTGATCTGTTATGAATTGATCATACATAATCTTGCTTACCGATAGACTTTTCCTTCCCATAGGACCACCGTTTTCCTTGGTAATTGTGAGTAGAACACATCTGTGACCTAAGCATACCATGTGTCGAAACAATCTCGGACACTGACCATGACTTGTCGATGACTTGATGCAGCGCTGGCAGCTGGTTTGACGTTCGGTGCCAGAAGGACATTGACTCTAGTGCACTAGGAAGCCTTGGCACTATAATCTAATCTAACCCTCCCTTTCCCATCGTACTCCACATGGAAGCTGCAGTTTGGGACGCTTGTTCAGCCCACTCTGCCTTCGTACTTTCAGCGTCGTCACTACCTCACCGCAGTGAATTCCTCCACCGGCTGGGTACCGGCTGCCTATTATCCGGGGATTGGACGCTAATCCTTAGCTCCTGTGCTGCTAAACCCTCCTCATGTCTTCTGCCTGGAAGTTTCCTTCCTGACGGGTGTTTTGGGGTGGTTCCTATTTGAGCGGTAGAACACCCTCTTTGGGTAGACTCCCTTATATGATGACAGCCATCCTCCTTTTAGAGTTGCCTTTTCTGCGTTTTTCTTTTTCTCCCACGACTCTATAGAGTTGCCCTTCACATTAATATCTCTCTTTTTACTTCTTGACCGTCGTTATCTTCCACTCTCCAATCATCCGCACCCAGTCTCATCGCTGCAAGCATCACGCTTATTATCGGATCTTCCGACTTAGTTAGGAGACGCGGTTTTTGTTCCGCTTTACCCTCTGCCTCAGACCGGACCCTATCTCGCTTTCTAACGATCCAGAGTTACCCTGAGTTCTTCTCTTGGTTCACTCTGCTAGTGTCTTTACTGCTCTGAAGGCTGGCCAACCTCATCATTCCCCCATTGTTTGTATTTGGGGGTAGAAGGGGGCTGGTTCATTTTATTTTCTTACTATATTTTAATTTTTTTTTCTCTGCGTTATTTCAGTTTTTTCATTTGTGTTTATTTTATTTTTCAATTTTATATAGGTCTGTTCGTTTATTTTTTCACCTGTTGTTTTGGAGGAGGGGATTTTTATTTTACATTTCTCCCCTTATTTTAACTTATATTTCTCTGCATTATTTTCGATTTTTTAATTTGTGCTTGTTTTATTGTACATTTTATTTGGTTTAGTTCATTTATTTATTTGTCTCTTTTTTGTTAAGGTATTTCATGCATAATCTCGTGAATGTATTTTTAACAACTGTCATGGGGGCCAAATGTAGCAAAGTTGACGACTGATAACGCTTTAACAAATAGGACTGTAATTGATCTCTGCGATGTGGTCGACCGGGGGGTGGGACATCCTTTAGCAAGCCTGTTGCTGGGGTAGAGCTGTTGGAAGGCCTTGCTAAACCGTCGGAATACTGTGTTGCTGGAATAATATGCCTCACATAGCTTACAAGTGGTGCTCTCTATAAAAGCCAGAAAACACTTGCTATATACGCCCGAGGTGGGCTTGGGCATGTTGAGGCGGCCCTCTTGGAACTCTCATGTACTCCTTTCTCTTCCACTTCGTAAGAGCCATAGTGTAGCATGCGCTTTTGTTTTTAGTTCAAATGGATGTTGATGAGGAAACATTACAGAGACGTATTTGAGAGAGAATCTTTATAACATTCGTCGAAAGTGGCTTTCAACAGGTTTAGTCCTCTGGTGTCTTTCAACATTAATCGGGAATTTTGAACCTTCTACGTTTTTCGACTTTTCCCGAGTTTTTGGGTTCTGACTTAACATGGCTGCATGGCCCTAGTTGTCGTTTTAGATACAAAATGGCGCCGAATGTGCCCGGCCAGCTGGAGCCGGCTGAATTCCTCCTCCACTACGCTATATAAGGGAGGTCTGCCTAACCCCGGCATTCATTCGATTCTTCATGCTCAGGCGATGCGGTTGAGCACTAACGCTCCTTAGCTCCCGCACACTCGACCCACAGGGTCACAGCATCTAGTCATGTCTAGGTATGTTCGGTACGCGGCGGCACATCTGGGCAGTGGACTAGTGACCCGCTGCCTCTACAGAGCCACAGATGGGGATTGCAATTGTGCAAATGCGTACTGAAAAGCTGTGTCACTGCATCGCCGTCAAACTTCTGGAAATCCTGCTCATAAGGCAGATGCCGACCATAGACCGATGCCGGCCGAAGGCCGATGCTTGCTGTAAGCAGATACCTGCTATTGATGTTTTGTCGTGAAGTCAGCGGTCTGCGGACAGTCTTTCATACCTACATGCAGATGATTACGTGTCACATATGACGTTCCTTCGCGAACCGTCCACCATTGGTTTTTTAATCCTGCTCGTAAAGCAGATGCCTGCCATAGACCAATGCCGGCCATAGACCGATGCCGGCCGTTGACCGATGCCGGCCGTAGGCTGATGCCTGCGATAGGCAGATGATTAAGTGTCACATATGACGTTCCTTCAAGAACCGTTTAATGTTTGATTTGGAACCCTGCTCATACGGCAGATGTCGGCCAGAGACAGATGCCTGCCATCAGCAGATGCTTGCGATGCGCAGATATCTGCTATCGGTGTTTGGTCTTGAAATAAGCGATCTGCGAACAGTCCTTCATACCTACATTTAGATGATTACGTGCCACGGATGACGTTCCTTCGCGTACAGTTCAATGTTTGGTTTTGTAATCCTGCTCATCAGGCAGATGCCGGTCATAGACAGATGCCTGCTATAGTCAGATCCCTGCTATGATGTTCGGTAATGAAATCAGCGGCCTGCGAACATAATTTTATACCTACATGCAGAGGATTGCGTCTTACTTAAGGGTGTTGCGTGGCCAGTCGGTTGGCGTCTGACGCTATCTTGGATCGTACGACAACGGCCGACCGAGTGGCGTCGAGCCGTCGTCTTAGCAGACGACAATCGGCTAACAAATGACGCACTATAGACGGATGCCTGCTATAGGCAGATACCTGCTATAGGCAGATACCTGCTATAGGCAGATACCTGCTATAGGCAGATACCTGCTATAAGCAGATGCCTGCTATAGGCAGATGCCTGCTATAGGCAGATGCCTGCTATAGGCAGATGACTGCTATAGGCAGATGCCTGATGTAGGCAGATGCCTGCTATAGGCAGATGCCTGCTATAGGCAGATGCCTGCTATAGACAGATGCCTGCTATAGGCAGATGCCTGCTATAGGGCGATGACTTCTATAGTAGGCAGATGCCTGCAACAGGCTGATGCCTGCAACAGACAGATGCCTGCAACAGGCAGATGCCTGCAACAGGCAGATGCCTGCTACAGGCAGATGCCGGCAACAAGCAGATGCCTGCAACAAGCAGATGCCTGCAACAGGCAGATGCCTGCAACAGGCAGATGCCTGCAACAGGCAGATGCCTGCTACAGGCAGATGCCTGCAACAAGCAGATGCCTGAAACAAGCAGATGCCTGCAACAGGCAGATGCCTGCAACAGGCAGATGCCTGCTATTGGTGTTTGGTCTTGAGGTAAGCGGCCGACGCACAGCCCTTCATACCTACTCGCAGATGATCACGTCTCACATATAACGTTTCTTCGCGAACCGTGCAATGTTTGGTTTTGAAATCCTGGCGCTGCCGGCCGATTAGCGTCCGATTCCATTTCGGATCGTACGACAACTGCCGGCTGGTGGCAACTGGCATCAAGCCGCCATCTTTAACAGACGACAACCGGCTAACAAAGGGTGTGTTGTGCACCATATCGTATTCTAGTAATTTAGTTATTAAATATGAGAAATAAATCTTCTGTACGTTGATAGCTTGTTTAGAGCATCTTTTACAGCAAGTATACGTACGATGATAGCTTGTTAAGAGCATCATTTACAGTAAGTGTACTTAACGATGCT
>SDVV010010557.1:0-16207 GCA_016164225.1 Gammarus roeselii
TATATGTCCATTGATAGAAAAAACATTGAGACGAAAATACCCAATGTCTATTTAAATTATTCAACGAACCTCACAAGATTTTGTTAGGTAGTTATGTTTCTTACAACGGAATCCGTGTATCTAATTAGCAAAATTACCGGAAAAATCGTATGAAATATTTGGTCTTCGATTTACCCAGTCCAAATCAAATGTGACCTTGCATAGCCCATGAGTACCTCACCATGTTAGTCAGAACTTGGTGTTGCTGCGCACTAGTTTCGCCTAGCTAAAAACAAAGATGATGTAAAGAAAAAAACACAACACCTTCGTTGTTCCCCACAGCAAAAAAGCCGTAGCAAACAACAAGAACGCCGCCCCCAAACATCGTTAATCACTGCACAAGGGTTATTATTAATTGAAATCTTGATAAATTTAGGTTACTTCACGTTGAAACTTTACTGTCACTTTTCCTCCGAGGGTAGATACTCTCTGCTTCAATAGGCCTGCGGACATGGATTTATCATACTCAATTCACTTCGATACCAGCCAACGGAATGTACTCTTCACTTATTTAATGATTGTGAGGAAGAGTTCATATCAAAATGGAGATTCTGAAACAGATGAGACTTTATTTCGTTATCCAAAAATATTCGATCTTAGTTACTAAAAACTTTCATATAAAACTCAGTTTCGCAGTCATTAAATTGTAAATTCGATGTAATTTAGCTTCACGACACGCTTGCTGACCAAGGACAAAAAACTAATTTATTTTTATGAATATACTACCTTTCACCTATTCAGAACTATAGGTAGACATATATGTGCAATCGGCACCATTATTTCTGTTGTATGTTCTTGCAATATTTTAGCCATATATAACGTTTCTCATCGAAACACGTTTTCTTGAAACTGTACTGAAAAATGAATGTATGATCATACCAACAGCTTACAGGACACCGTCTAAATTTCACTATTAGCCTTCACTACGTTTCACGGAATTTATCATCAAGATCTAGTCAATTCAATTAGGAAATTTTCAGACGTGCACAATCACAACACAATAAGTGCTAATAACCATAAACAAAATTTATGTTTACACCTCAGATGTGTTGGATTTTTGAACTCACTGCCCTGTTAACCTTCCAAATAGTTCGCTTACAGTTTTCAAGTTATGGATGAAATACTACCATCTTACTAGACAGATATGGTATATCATCATCGAAAAAGCCAAATATGTTATATCATCATCGTACAAGACAAATATGTTATGTCATCATTGTACAAGCCAAATATGTTATATCATCATCGTACAAGCCAGATATGTTATAATGTCTCTTTGTAGTATTCAGTCTCTCAACCATGCCCGAATCTGTCACTTCGTTAGAGGCAGAATAATAACCAGCGCAACAATTTTGAGTTAGACATGTTTTGATGTTCAGTTGTAATGGTTAGTATCATTGGCATGCCAATTAGTGTTATTTATTGACTCGTCTCATTGTTATTCCAGTTGGTGCCTAGGCTTCGTATATTACGATCGCTTTCTTTTAGGTTATTACGCGTGCATAAGCTTGCCCGATAAGTACTGAATAGCATAACTTGGACAGCCAACTGGGCACTTTACAATACCGTAACTCTAAAATATATTCAGAACAGGTATACATGGCAATTCTGCTTTAATAAACTCTTTCAATTGATTCAAAATGAGGGTCAAACTGCAGAGCGGAGTTTTCCAAACCCACCCCTACCTTTTTCTGAGCCTGGTAAGGTCATTCCGTGTATCTAAGGAACGTCCTTCGTGACTTCATTGATCCGTCAAGAGAAATGCCTTTGCAGACAGACTTGCTCCTACAATAGTGGTTGCTGTGGTACTGGTCCATCACGAGGACTCAACCCGCCCACAAGGATACTATTTCCTGTCTGCTCCCTCCTAGCAATTTCTAGGGGTGGGCAAGGGTTGGCAACCACATGAACTCTACCGTTCAAATTGGTTCTTTTCTCCTGTTCTTCTTTTGGCAGATACAGATTGGCAGTCTGTTCTCCTACATAGCTTGTTGATCAATCTTTCCCTACTATTACTTCCCATTTAAAGAAAACAAAAAACAACCTTGCATTGTTGCGAATTGCAGAATTTTGGTAAAAAATATTTTCGAGTATAAGGAATACTTTGTTTTAACTAATTTCAAAATTTGCATAACTATTTATGTATTGGAAATGAAGACAGTTTACAATACGTAGAAATTATACATATAACCTAAACATAGCCATTACAATCATACTATATATATTTCATCATCAAATTAATAATTTGAATGTTGATCATAACCATAACCATGCATAATCTGGAAAAATAGATTATTCGTTTTTCCAGCTCGAATAACATCAAAGTATTGAAATATATGTGTTTGACAAGAGCGTAGACACCCTCATGTGGGATGGAAGATATCTACGATTTTCTAACTAAGTATGAATTTCCGTACATTGTTTATTTTACCACATGGATGTTTTGAGTGTAGCTAGCGGTAAAATATTGCAAGCGATCTCATCATCATAAAATGATTTATTTTTATTGATGAAAATGTGCGTAATTATTGATACAATTGTGCTCTGCACCCTTTGATATGTGATATTTGTTCAGCGCACTACCCCTCTAACATCAAACATATCCACTACATTTCACTCCTTCTTTTCCGGTTTAATGTTTTTGACTTTACCCTTGCAACCTGAGTTCAGTTTGCAAACCCTGCCCTAAGCCACAGCGCAGCATCCTCATCAACCGGTGTAATACTATACAACTTTGCATAGTTCAGAAGAAGTAAAAGGGATTTATTGGTGAGCACAATTCTGCAAGTTTGAATAGATTCGACTATCTACTTTTACGGAGATTGAATAGACCGTGCGACCGGTGCCAAGCACACTTTTAGTGTGGCGGTATTTGCAATGAAACGTCGGAAGGAATACATATCGAATTGGGGCGTTTCCAGCAAGTTAGTAAATGCCAACTTCCGTTCCGGCTTCAAAAAGTTTCGCCGCCTCGTGCTGCCCATGGGTCTGCCAATGCATTCACCACAAAAAGTACTGTGTAGTGAAATCCAAAATTATACTGGGTGGAATAATTGTATTATTATTTCTGATATTAGAAAGTCTTCTAAAAACTTGATTGTTCCAGTTTCCGTAACCATAAACATACTTTTTTCGAGCAAAACCATGGACTCGACTTTATTGAATGCACTCAAGAAAAATTATTATCCCTCCGCGCAGATCTCTATTTGCCGTTTCTGATTCGTGTACAAATTGCACAACTTCAAACTCAGCGTAATCTGATGCCGTGATTTCACAATATTGCGCGAGTTTTGATTGGGAAATAATGTTAGCAAAACTGTTAGTGAACAGATGATCAGGACATAGTTATCACAAGCTATGAGGTCACAAATCGCCAGAGAACATAAAGATGACGTCGCAAGTGCCCTTCTAGATAGATTTGACATTACCCGGAGCAATTTAATGTTTCAAGTCATATCAAGCACTTTTCCCCCCTTTTATAGGTATTAAAAATGTTCAAAATGGTGATGAATTATATAGTTTTGACGATTAACTTGTATATGTGTTTTCCATTTATACGAAACACTTGTTAGGCTGCTGAAGACTCCACGCATTGGCCTTATAGGACTTCTCGGACTTCCAGAGCTAATTGTTAGTTGTAATGAAAGCATTCTAGTAATTTTTTATCAGTAAACAACAGAAATGGGTTGAGGGATTTTTGAAATGAAAGTGATGAAGCAAATTATAATATTGGCGGATCGAGTAACTTAGTAACTTCTTTCTACATGTTGAACTGTAATCAACCTTGATGTTTGTAGAAAAGAGCATGAACTACACTAGATAATGCCAAAATTAATATACTTTTATGTATCTTCTTATTCCTGGTACAATGCTTTGACGTGGATATTATAGATTAAGAAGATTTCATTTGTTACAAACTTGGTTTTGATGTTAGCTTATTGTATGTTTATTGTAGGACCATTCCTAAATGTTTAGGAGGAGTTGAAGAGTCCCCTATGCCAAAGCTCGTTGTGTGTATGCCTAGTTGTATAAGTAGACCGATTTATTTTGATGGATTCATCAAATTTTTAATGAGAATTAGAGCATAGTGGAGAATTACGTAGTTATTTTATTATAGTTGTATGATTTTTTCCACGATAATCATAGGAATGTATGTTTAGGAGGTGTAAATCCGTACTGCATCTCTGTGGAATTTTGTCATCGAACCAAAGCAAGTGTGTAGTTCAACGTTTTCAAAGACGATTAACTGGATGGATGGGTCCTGGTGTAGAGGTGGCTTACACTTTTTGGTAGTCACTTAGAGCTCGTCCAAGTGCAACGAGAATTTGAAAGTTTATGTGGATTTTGGTCTCAAGTTCCATGAGCTGTTTAGAGAGGTTATTCGACAGGCTGCTCTTTGTTGTTGTGATTTAATTAGGTCGTCAGTGAACAGAGCCTAGCTTTTTATAGCCACACTCTTTGAGACTTATGTCAGGCCCATTCGTGGCAAGTGTACCTGTGTATAGATTCTTGGTTATGTCCAGGATGTGACTTTGTTCGACGTTTAATCATTAGCAGCCTTCTTCTCAATCTGAGTGATTCTTCATTGAATTCTCACCAGGTCATGGTTATTGGCGGAAGATATCGCCACACCTGCGACAGGTCAACACCTGCGACTGGTCAACACCTGCAACAGGTCAACACCTGCGACAGGTCTCTGCAATGAGCTCGTGGCAAATTGGTTCAGGAATCGTGGAAAATCAACAGTGCTTCAGTAATAAATAAAACCATTGCATGATTTGGTATTAAAGGGTTTATTCCTGTGAACCCCGTCTTCCACACATTACCACCGTACATTAATGTAAGCAGAGGAGACCATTGATCACAGTTGCATCGACGTTCAGATATTCTTACTGACGCACTGGAACATCTTCAATGATAGTGATCCACATAAATAACATCGATTCGTCCGACATTGTTCTCTGTTCAGTGACGCGTCTCTTTTCATCGCCTCCTGGACAATCTTAATCAAGAAATCGTGTTCCGCAAACGAGCTCTCAGGTGATCAAGCCGTGGAGTCAACAGCCTCTCATAACCCTGGAACGAGCCGACCTGTTGTTGTCATATCACCCCTGATGTAACTTTATTAGGTAACATTAAAGGCGTCTTATAGAAAGGGACATTATTTAAACGTGACCGTTTAACGTGGCTATTTGCGGTAACGAGACTGTTGACCTTTACCACGTGCACACTGCTAATAAACATTATACATGGTTTAACATATCCTATGAGCTCAACATTTGGTGTTTCATACATGGTACAGCAATATGGAGAATAGAAAAAAGAATAGTACACAGTATACTTATTTCGGTGAGCATATGAAAAAATTGCCGTACCACTGTGCATGATGGCCAAAATATGTTAGTGCCGTCACAACAGGTTTTCAAGATAGCAATACTTTCAAAATAATTTCCCTAATCGATCCGTACAGAGTATTTACTTTTTCTTCTCATTCTGTCGCAGTCATCGGAAACAAATTCAAATTGTATACTTAATTGCATTTTCATAATTAATAGCAGACCGCCGGCGAATAACAAGCGCACAGAGTGAGATGGGAATGATCTTGATCCTGGAGAATACTTGGTGATGTGGGTGATCAAGATCTGATCTTGATTGTGAGTTTTTTGTTTCTTTTCTGCTGATCTTACTTTTTATCCATGCACTTTTATTTGAGTGACCTCGACCTTTAAGATCACTATTGAGTGACATGGGAGGCGGCTGACACAGATTTAGGGCTCCAAGTGCACCAACTCGTCAGTCAGTGGTGGACCGTCGTGAGGTGTTCCTGTGGAGTGCTGTCGCATTCGGCTAATCAACTACGAGAAGATTTACATTCAGTGGAACGATGAACCCTTCATGGGAGTGATGATATTCTTCTGAAACCTGTACATTTATTAATATGAAAAGCAAACATTCGAAAACATCCTTTTCGAAAGCATCTTGTCTGCGATTTAAGAAGGACGGCTGTGAAATAATATTGTAGCCGAGCAAAGTCAAGCACATATAATTATTCTATGTCACGTACATTTTTCCACAATAAATGAAAAGTTGTACGATAATTGTATGTTTCTCAATTATTTAGCGAACATGGAATGCTTTCATGACCTTTCATTGGGCATCGTTCCATGATTTACGCCTGATTCATGCAACGACAATCTGGAGTATAAATCATCATGTGTTTTCAATATGATTTGTACAAATCCGAGTTCAAAATAGACATATATATTTTGAATTTGATAACGTAACATAACGAAACCTATCCTTTGTTCATCCATAAGGGGATACAAATGATATTGCCATCATGTTGGTATATGCATAGGAACTCAATCGGTGAAGGTTCCTACGTTGCTCAAGAATGATTGAACTCATAATAGGATCATGCAAGTGTTGTTCATGCTGATTTAATACCTCCACCGATGGCGGATGTGAACTCTTGGAGGCTTTGCAATTCTGCTATTTGGGAGACGTGCTGAACTGCGGAGGGAGACGGGGAGAGGGCACTATCCATGGCTCGAGTTGCAGTGGACTTGAGAGAAGTTGTGAAGTTGTGATGGTCAGTTCGCGGAAAATGTATGTTGGAAACTATGAGACCTGGACTGCTATATTGAGCCATGAGATCAATATTACTGGAGGTTGGACGTAGTGATAATAGCATGATGTTGCATATTGTGAAGCGGGTGTAATGACGAGGATGCGGCTACGAGCGGGGTTAACGACCTGCAAGTTAATGATATTTACAGTATTGACTTTCATGAGCACTGAAGTACAATTTGGCCCGGTCATGACACCATAACCTTACCAACGTATACAGCCAGTCTCGCCACCTCCTCAACAACGTCTACAAAGCGAGCGCATCACCACTGTAGATTTTAATGAAGACTTCATTAGAGCCACTCATAACGCTACTCATAAGCCCGTGGTCCGTTTAATGAAGACTTCATTATATCAACTCATAACGCTACTCATAAGCCCGTGGCCCGCCTAATGAAGGCTTCATTAGAGCAACTCATTACGCTACTCATAAGCCTTTGGGCCGCTTAATGAAGACTTCATTAGAGCAACTCATAACACTTTTCATTACCCCGTTGGCAACTTAATGAAAACTCCATCACAGCAATTCATAACGCTACTCATAAACCCGTGGGCCGCTTGATGAAGACTTCATTTGAGCCACTCATAACGCTACTCATAATCCCGTGGGCTGCTTAATGAAGACTTCATTAAATTAACTCATAACGCTACTCATAAGCCCGTGGGCCGCCTAATGAAGACTTCATTAGAGCAACTCATAACGCTACTTAGAAGCCCGTGGACCGCTTACTGAAGACTTCATTAGAGCGAATCATAACGCTACTCATAAGCCCGTAGGCTGCTTAATGAAGACTTCTTAGAGCAATTCATAACGCTACTCATAAGCCCGTGGGCCGCCTAATGGAGACTCCATTGGAGCAACTCATAACGCTACTCATAAGCCCGTGGGAGCCTAATGAAGACTTCATTAGATCAACTCATAACGCTACTCATAAGTGAGCCGCCTAATGAAGACTTCATTGGAGCCACTCATAACGCTACTCCTAAGCCCGTTGGCCGTTTAATGGAGACTTTATTATATCAACTCATAACGCTACTCATAAACCCGTGGGCCGCCTAATGAAACTTCATCATAGCAACTCATAACGCTACTCATAAGCCAGTGGGCCGCTTCACGAAACAGTACGATGCGATTCAACTGTTTCTTATAGCGACCACCCTCCTTGCTGACGTCGTGTGGGGAACCTGCATCAGTCGCTTGTAGGTGACATCAGAACTAGCCGTCCTTGCTGACGTCATGTGGGAGACATGCATCAGTCACCTTGTAGGTGACATCATAACTAGCCGTCCTTGCTGACGTCGTGTGGGGGACATGCATCAGTCGCCTTGTAGGTGACATCATAACTAACCGTCCTTGCTGACGTCGGGTGAGTGATATGCATCAGTCGCATGTAGGTGACATCATAACTATCCGTCCTTGCTGGCGTCGTGTGGGGGACATGCATCTGTCGCCTTGTAGGTGACATTATAACAAGCCGTCCTTGCTGACGTCGTGTGGGGGACATGCATCAGTCGCCTGTAGGTGACATCATAACTAGCCGTCCTTGCTGACGTCGTGTGTGGTGGGGGACATGCATCAGTCGCCTTGTAGGTGACATCATAACTAGCTGTCCTTGCTGACGTCGTGCGGGGGACGTGCATCAGTCGCCTTGTAGGTGACATCTTAACTATCCGTCCTATCTGGCGTCGTATGGGGACATGCATCAGTCGCCTGTTGGTGACATCATAACTAGCCGTCCTTGCTGACGTCGTGTGGGGGACATGCATCAGTCGCCTTGTAGGTGACATCATAACTAGCCGCCCTTGCTGACGTCGTGTGGGGGACGTGCATCAGTCGCCTTGTAGGAGACATCATAACTAGCCGTCCTTGCTGACGTCGTATGGGGACATGCATCAGTCGCCTTGTAGGTGACATCATAACTAGCCGTCCTTGCTGACGTCGTGTGGGGAACATGCATCAGTCGCTTGTAGGTGACATCATAACTAGCCGTCCTTGCTGTCGTCATGCGGGGACATGAATCAGTCGCATGTAGGTGACATCATAACTAGCCGTCCTTGCTGACGTCGTGTGGGGGACAAGCATCAGCCGCCTGTAGGTGACATCATAACTAGCCCTCCTTGCTGACGTCGGGTGAGAGACATGCATCTGTCGCCTTGTACAGTAGGTGACATCATAACAAGCCGTCCTTGCTGACGTCGTGTGGGGGACATACATCAGTCGCCTGTAGGTGACATCATAACTAGCCGTCCTTGCTGACGTCGTGTGGGGGGCATGCATCAGTCGCCAGTAGGTGACATCATAACTAGCCGTCCTTGCTGACGTCGTGTGGGGGACATGCATCAGTCGCCTTGTAGGTGACATCATAACTAGCTGTCCTTGCTGACGTCGTGTGGGGGACGTCCATCAGCCGCCTTGCAGGAGACATCATAACTAGCCGTCCTTGCTGACGTCGTATGGGGACATGCATCAGTCGCCTGTTGGTGACATCATAACTAGCCGTCCTTACCGACGTCGTGTGGGGGACATGCATCAGTCGCCTTGTAGGTGACATCATAACTAGCCGTTTTTGCTGACGTCGTGTGGGGGACGTGCATCAGTCGCCTTGTAGGTGACATCATAATTAGCCGTCCTTGCTGACGTCGTGTGGGGGACATGCATCAGTCGCCTTGTAGGTGACATCATAACTAGCCGTTCTTGCTGACGTCGTGTGGGGAACATGCATCAGTCGCCTTGTAGGTGACATCATAACTAGCCGTCCTTGCTGACGTCGTGTGGGGAACATGAATCAGTCGCCTGTAGGTTACATCATAGCTGGCCGTCCATACTGACGTCGTGTGGGGGACATGAATCAGTCGCCTGTAGGTGACATCATAATTAGCCGTCCTTTTTCTCATGCCGGAATGGGAAAAAATCTTAAAATATTTCACAAAATATCGGTTAACAGTTTGATATGAAATAGTGATATTTTTCAGTTTCTGGTTATAAATTAAAATCTCCGTATTATCATGTTACCAACTGTTTTTTGCCTCTTTGATTGCTTTGCTACATCCTTGCAAGCATAACAACCTGCTCTGATTACTTACCTAACATATTGAGAATCGCACACATGACCAGAGCGACACCACATTATTTTCAGTTGATAAATATAGAGTAGGACCCATTTGTCTCGCTAGCATACAACGGCTTGCAGTGTTATTTACAATACCATGGGAGTCAGCAAAGGTGCAACAGATATAAAGGAACCTTTGCCTTTCCACGTCGGACAAGCAGAGGCAGACTGGCGAGTTTGAACTTTCGAGATTTATAATCGTTTGTTCCCTTGCCAACGGCCTCTTACAATCCAAGCAGACTGTTCGCGCTATACAGAACTGTCATGGAACCCTTACAATCCAAACAGACTGTTTGCGCTAGACAGAACTGTCTTGGAACCCTTACAATCCAAACAGACTGTTCGCGCTAGACAGAACTGTCATGGAACCCTTACAATCCAAACAGACTGTTCGCGCTAGACAGAACTGTCATGGAACCCTTACAATCCAAACAGACTGTTCGCGCTAGACAGAACTGTCATGGAGCTCTTACAATCTAAACAGACTGTTCGCGCTAGACAGAACTGTCATGGAACCCTCACAATCGAAACAGACTGTTCGCGCTAGACAGAACTGTCATGGAACCCTTACAATCCAAACAGACTGTTCGCGCTAGACAGAACTGTCATGGAACCCTCACAATCCAAACAGACTGTTCGCGCTAGACGGAACAGTCATGGAACCCTTACAATATAAACGGACTGTTCGTGCAAGACAGAACTGTGATGGAACCCTTACAATCCAAACAGACTGTACGCGCTAGACGGAACTGTCATGGAACCCTTACAATCCAAACGGACTGTTCGTGCAAGACAGAACTGTCATGAAATTTTCAGGAATCACCTGCAAAAGAACATTGAACATTGAGGTGACCACACCTATTGTGTGTTATTTATTTATGGCAGACAAGGCCGCATTTTACATTTCTGAAGATAAATAACAATTACATGAATTACCTCTCGTGACAGCTCATTGACATGGATGCAGCCTGAGCAGAAGAGAACTAACACTACAATCGATCTGTGGGAGACATACTTATTCACCTCACCCGGTCAATCGTCCTCTCGCACGTCTTTGGTATTTATAGGCCTTTGACTAATCTCCTGTCCTCTGCCAGAGATCATCAGAAACCTTATCAATGGTGTTTGAACTCAACCTCCATTCTCTTCCGTGGCCAAAGATTTCGCAATATCCTGAAAGTGCTCCCTGCAGATCGTTGCAATGTCTGCCTCTCCAGTTACGCCTGTCACCGAGAATGAAAGTGTTTCATTTTAATCAATTACCCTCTCACAATCTTGTTATAAGCGCCTGCGCACGCAACTGCTGCTCTTTCTGCCTCAAACTGTGTCTTTGCTATTCTCATAACAATAGCAAGTTCATCTCCCGGACTCAATAAACCAATATCACAATTAAGCACGGCGCCCCGCACAGCATAATTCCGTTTCTTTGTCCCGTTCATCACAACTTGGAACGATAAAGCGGTTCGGTTTTCTGTGACAAAAAACATGTCGTCCTGCAATCAAAATACAATTTATCCTCTAGCAGCATATTTCATTACACAAAGGACTAAAATATTTAGAAACAGAACATTAGGCACATTGAAAGTAATACTCACATCAAGGAATCATTTGCATTCGATTTTTTTTATTTTTCACTTAAGGATTCGGAGATTGTTGCCAAATTTAGGTTAATCCTCCATGGCACCTTCCAATCCTGATTTCCCTTATTTCATCAAATCAAAAAATTGGGAATAAGCTAACATTTACTCCTAAAGATTAAGGTAAATTTAGCTCTAATGAATGTTGCCAGGTTAGTGAAAAGGTTATATCTGTGTCATAATCATAATTTCGAGCCGCGCCATAAAAATTAGGAAGAGCAGTCCCCCTTCTTTTCATGTTTGCATTGAACCGTAATATATGGCCGTCAACTTCGGCACAGGATCCCTCACATGCCACCAACAAATTATTTCATATTTTGCGTACCCTACTCTAACATCTGCTAAACTTTTTATATCTGGCTGGTTGTAGTTTTTCTCTAGCGGACGCTTATTTTTCGTTACCAGCTCTTTCCAGGTGTTTTGTTAAAGAGCATCGACCACAGAAGACGAGCATCAACATATACTACGATGGGTGTGGAATTCTCATTCCTGTTTAAACGTTTTCTTTGCATTGGAACAAGGCATCTTCAGTGAGATGCTGCTGGACGTATTACTTCCTCCTCATTAGAATGTACCTACTTTCTGGGTATGGAAAGAATACGAAGAATTTAGCATGACCTTTAGTAGGAAAAATTTCCTGTTCAGGGTGTCCATTTCCTATTTTTAACTTTATAAATTTTCTTATACCTCTTCATCTTTGTTCTCGATGCAAACACTGAGTGAGTCCTTTGTGAATGCTCGTTAACGGTTGGTCGCCAACAATCGTCTTGAGTAGCTACAGTATCATGCGCAGAGGTTCCTCTTCGTAACATTTTACGGTACTCGGTCCTACGTAGGGTGCCAGCTTCGAACATGTACTGATATAGAAATATACTCTTCGGGGTATATTTCATCAAATACAACGTTCAAATTTGGATCAGGTAAGGCTTACTGGAAATAAAACGTTTATTAAAAAAGGATGTGCTCTGCTATTCGTAATGAGACAATTGCTGTTTTTTCTATCGATCACTAGTGCTGAAATAAGTTCTAAATGAATGAGAAAGTTTACGTTCTTATTCTTTAGTCGCATCATGACTAGTCTCAAGGAAAACAAGACTATCGTGGAGATGCCTTTTATTACGTTTTCAAGCCACATGCAATTTAAAAAAGTAACTATGAATGATGATTTTGGGATTTAAAAATATAATATTTAAATTATAGAAAAAAAGGTAAATGGAAGAATCATAGTTGTAAAATTGTTTCGCTCCCACGTGATTTTAAACTAAATTTTCTTATACTAGTACTTGTGTAATAGGGTCACCCTCCAGCTGCTGCTGTGGTTGTGATATCGGTGGTGGAGGCCATTTCAGTGATGGCCACGGTGGTTGTGGGTAGTTTTAGGTAGTGATGGTGACAGGGCCGGTGGGTGTAGTTAGAGGTTGATATATCAGTGATGGAAGCTGTGATGGTGGTGGAGTCGGTTGCACAGTGGATCGCTGTTTTTTCTTGTAAAACTGGTGATGAAGTTGTAGCTTGTGGCGGTGCCGAGAACGCGTTGTAACCAGCACGACCAGTTACAAGCTTTCAGTTCCAACTGGTCTTTTATACTCGGAGGATGAATAAATTCTGAGGCACCGAACGACTTTCTGTCGGCTCGCGTTGTGGTAATAAACATTATTTTTATGATATCTTCCTTGTATTGCAGTCACAACTGTGCAGGGTTTTGACAAGGCAAGTTAAGTGCCATTGAAATCTTTCTAATTGGAACACTATTGGACTACATTTGGACTATGTCGTCACGGGCTTGCAGGATGATGTGAGCTCCGTCAATATTCATCAATTCTACAGTTTTTCATCAATAGTAACTGATTATACTAGTGAAATACTCGGGTAATCTTTACTAATCAGCACTAGAACCGGGTTTAAAACAGTCTCAGGATCGTAGATACAATTGCAAGGCATCATATGTTGTATCTTCACTGTACGTTGCGAGGATGCATCCACCTGATCTGCCATCGCTATAAATTTCTCCTCGTTAGTATAAACCACAGTGCACCCTTAGCTTCTGCATTATTCTCACACTGTACCAGTTATGTTGGCATCCTCGTTCCATCTCACCCATCTCTCACGAGGTAAAACCTTCCTTTTTACGGTGCAAACTGTGTAGGCGCTACCCTTGCACCTTTCTCTGGAATTCAGTTAACCAAATAAACGTCACCATCATCACCGTTAAAGCTCATGACACAGTACCAGTCAAATATTGTGGAGCAGAATTTTATGCAATGAGTATTTACTGCATCAGCACGAACACACCGAATAATCACATGGCTCTCTAATCGAGTCACAAATGAAGGATCGCAAAGCCGACACCCTCTTTCTTCCTCAATCGTTGATTGAGGTGAAGCAGAGTAGACTACGTGGGTTTGATCCTTGTTCGGGGAGGAAAAAAAGGTATGTGCTCTGATTGAAACGGAAGGGATGTTTGTAAGTGGACGACGGTAAGTGTAAAGACCAAGGAAAGAAAGGAAGTCAGAGGATGATAGTCATCAACCGTACAACCACACCATGGAGTGAAAACCCGAAAAAGTGCATAAGATGAATGAAAAATGTACAGTAACAAATAATTAAGGGGATTAGTCTCATGAAGTGCTTCAGTTTGGCGTGTTTAGTAAAAGTTTATCACAACTCTCAATGTCCCAGAGCATGGATGATATCTGATCAACTACTGACTGATATTTTTTTTCTTTCTTAGGTCTTATGTTCTTTTGCATTCCCGCAATCGTTCGTAGTTATGTTACCTCGTGGCAAAATAGAATCTAAACGGAAATGCAATTTTAACGCAAATGCTAGTGACTTTCATCAACAGTGAATAAAGATCTTAATCCCAGGGGTGACGGGAGGGGGGCTACCAAGCTTGCTTTATTACCGTATTCAAGGCAGTGTCTCTGTCCCCCTGTATAGTCATCTATTTGAATTATTGTCGGAGCTTGCTCAGACGAGGACATACGGAGAGCTATGAAAGGTGCATATTTGACTGCTCATCTTTCCATATCAATGTGTAATTTGTGAATCACTTTGCATGCGAACGCCAAAAGGAATCAATGAAGTACGATATGGGATATATATTGCATGTAGGACGCATAAGGAATGAGATTCAATGCCATCTCCACGTAATTTAATGCATTTCTGATGTGCAACCAACAACACTGAAAAAATTAGTTAATGTTTCCCACTGATGGAAGAATATTTCCTTTTCGAATCTTGAAGAAACATCGTTTTTGTCGAACGCGATAGAAAAATACGTTTCAAGGCGTGAAAAAAGATGTCATAAACCTATCACGAGGTAAACGATCTAGATGATGGAGACAAATATGGAATTCTTGTAACGTTGAATCCATCTAAGATTGAAAATCTGTTTTCTCTGATAACATATATGACTCGAGATTGACCACGAAGTAGGAATAATTACGTGCAAGTTTTATAAATAATTGTGTGGAATGGGGCTTCATATGTATAAACCAATATCTGAATACCGTACATAAGTTAGGTTAGGTTAGGTTTTTGATGATTTACTAAATCAGAATCGGCTTTGTCTTTCAAACTGCATAGGATTGATCAAAAATGTTGAGTTATTTGTTATGTATTAATCCTAGACCACTGAAAAAATCATATGCATGCATGAAAAGTCGATTGAAAAAATATGGTAGGTTGCGTAAGTATTAATGTATCTGGCAGTGTATGGTAACCCTTTTGCATAAAATGTACCTACCTGGTGTCGACACATGTGTCGACACTGTGATGCTAACGACTCGGTATATATGCATTGTGTCGACACATGTGTCAACACAGTGACGCTGACGACCCTGTAAATGCGTACAAAAGTGTTCATGTGTGTCCATGGTGTTTGATAACGAAAAAAGAACTACGTAAAATACATCCAAGTGGAGGGTTCATATGTATATACCATAACTGCATACCATACATAACTATCAAAGTTGGATGAAAATATATAATTATTGGCTAAGTTGATTAGGATGACTAGATCTTTGAACCTAATATCGCGTATAACTGATCCACATTAAAATGTAAAAATTTTGCAACAAATTAAGTGAATTTGCTTTTGTGGAACCTACCTGTTGGGTCTCATCCAAACATATAACAGAGATATCGATGAAAAATCTGAACTCTAAACATCAGCAAGAGAATAATTGCTGGATTAAATTGGATAAATGTATTCAAACTGGTTTTGATATGGTAAATATACAGCCTAATGTAGAGATTCATAAATATCAATATCATACATAAGCATCAAACTTGAATGAAACTACATAATTATTGGTTAGGATGACTGTTAGGTTAAGTTGCCTAAGTATTAATGCATCTGGCAGTGGATGATAACTCTTTTTGCTTCATTGATACTTGATCTATGTTGTCGTACATTGATATATATCTCGCTAATTATGTACCTTAGACATGGATTATATCCTAAGTCTTGTGGATTGCGGAGCTTACAACGCAGATCTGTATGAAAAAAAGGTGGAGTGGATATATTCAATATTTGATATAATAGACGAAAATGGTAGGAGCAACACATCCAACACTACAAAAAATCTTATTCAAAGAGTAAAACCATTCAAAAAACATGCTATCGCTTTAACAACCGTAAAAAACACTGACTTACGCGGAGTGCTTACATTATC
Source organism: Gammarus roeselii (assembly GCA_016164225.1). Lineage (NCBI taxonomy): Eukaryota > Metazoa > Arthropoda > Malacostraca > Amphipoda > Gammaridae > Gammarus > Gammarus roeselii. Next base: position 16,096 of record SDVV010010557.1, read on the forward strand.
GTTTTGAACTCTACAGACTACTAACTATTGATGACCTAACATTACTCGAAATTGGTCGATATTACTGGATTTGTAACAAGCGAAGCAAATATATATATATATATATATATGT
>SDVV010010558.1:2092-16206 GCA_016164225.1 Gammarus roeselii
GTGTGTGTCCTGAGTGTACTCATTGATCCTGTGTGAGCTCATGGGTCTTGTGTAATTGTGTGTGTCCTGAGTGTACTCATTGATCCTGTGTGAGCTCATGGGTCTTGTGTAATTGTGTGTGTCCTGAGTGTACTCATTGGTCCTGTGTGAGCTCATGGGTCTTGTGTAATTGTGTGTGTCCTGAGTGTACTCATTGATCCTGTGTGAGCTCATGGGTCTTGTGTAATTGTGTGTGTCCTGAGAGTACTCATTGATCCTGTGTGAGCACGCATCGGTCCTGAGTGTACTCATCGGTCCTTTGTGAACTCGTGGGCCGGTGTGAACTCATGGGTCAGTGAAGGACCCTGAGTGGACTCATTGGTCTTTTTGTTCTTTGACTGACAAATCAACAAGGCTCGAAAGCAGGAAGAGTTGACAGGAATGTCATGAGCCCTGTGAGTACATTACCTGAGAGAGGAACAGGGTTCGATGTTCTATCGAATTGTTAGAAGATTATGCAACAATAGGGGTAGGAAGGAACGTCACTAACCCTGTTTGTAATTTCCAGACAGAGAAATAGGGTCAATGCTCTGCTTGGTTGTTATTAGGTAATGCAGCATTAGGGGTAGGCATGATCGTCCTGAGCCTTGCGTGTACGTTGATATATGGCGGAGCTTGACTAGAGGTACCAGCTGAGCTTTTCAAGCGTGGTGCAGTGATTTGGAAGGCACGAACTTATTGATCATTTTTTGGGCCCAGCATGTGATACAAACCAGTCAAAGTTTTAGACGGACACAGATTCAGACACTAGAACGAATTCCCAAGAAAATTGGGTCGGCCGACGGCAAGGCGCACCTCACACTGGAACAAACGTAACCTTAATGAGGTAAAGGGTCCGGTCGAGAGATCCCGCAACACATACTCCTGGTGAAAAGGGCAGCACGAAGTTAGTGTCAGCAGCAAGGCCCGACAATGAAACTGGTTCACCCCGTCAGCATCATAATTACCGGTCCATCCCGCCCATGAACATCCCGTTTCTCACCGCCGACGCCAAGGGCTGGAAAACACACCAGGGCAGCGCAAAACTCATCCATTCACATCATTTTACAATCACGCCTATTCATTGCACGATCTTTCGTGAAGCTCACCCATTCACATCATTTCACAATCACGCCTATTCATTGCACGATCTTTCGTGAAGCTCACCCATTCACATCATTTCACAATTGCGCCTATTCATTGCACGATCTTTCGTGAAGCTCACCCATTCACATCATTTCACAATCACGCCTATTCATTGCACGATCTTTCGCTACCTCCACGCTTATGCTTTTCCTCCCTAACGTCTGAATCTCGCTATCCATCCACCCGAATGTTGGTCTACCTCTTAGGCCTACTTCCTCTCACCGCTGCCTCCATCAAACTTTCCCAAATCTCTCTTCATCCATCCTCACCATATGCTCCAACCATCTCAGAACACGTGAATCTGCTCTGTCCTGTACTTCGTTACCATCCCCGTTCTAATTCGAACCACGTCGTTTGTGATCCTGTCTCTCGGCGTCACTCCAGTCATGCTCCACAGCCCTTTTTCCGCTTCCAACATGAAAGTCCTACAGCTCATTACGCTCTTCAGTGCACCAAACACTTTTCACCCTTCCTTCACCTCCATCCATACCAGATCAGTCCTCTCCACATGACGGTCTAGCTACTTAAACAACTGAACTTCCTTAAATAACTCTACATTTAGAAGGACACGAATTCTGCTCGTAGCGACATTCCTCGAACATGTTCTTTGTCGCTCTTGATCACGTTACATCCCAGCTTCTTCTTGAAGCACACTCTGCCAAACTCCGACACTAGCCTACACAACTTCTCAGAATCCACCACCAGTGCCGTATCATCCGCCAACAGCAACTGACTCAACTGCCTACTCCACCCATTCACTCAAAAAAGCTGTAAGCCACGATCGAATACACTCGCGATCCCCTCTTTGACCCTTCCATCCATATTGAGATTGAAAAACAGTCTCACTTATATTGTGAACCAAGCAGTCACCTCGCTCCCAACTCTGACCCTTGCACTGCTGCCGACATAGAAAACACTAACTCGCTTTTTACAGATTTCCGTTTACTCCATACCAACGCTACACTCGCCATAGCGCTTCCCTGTCGACCCTGTCGTAGGCCTTTTCTATATCCATGAAACCCAGAACCCATCCTTTCCTTCAGCAAGGTACCTCTCACAGACCTGTTTCGCTGCAAAAATCTCTTCGGTACTCTCTCCGTCCTTGTCAATTAAGGCTGCCATTTAGTTTTTAATCCTCTTACTTAGCAATCTCGTGTACCATTTACCGACAACCATAACAAACTGATACCATTCGAGTTGCAGCATTCATTTGATATCATTTGCCCTTTTACTGCGGAACAATGAAAACACTAAGGTACTCAATCGGCACCACGCAAGACATAAAACACAGGTTCAATAGCCTTACTAGCCATTCGGCTATAGTTGCTCCGCCTTTCTTCATGCATTCAGTCGCAACGTTGTTAAGCAAGCGGCTTTCCCTCGAACTATCGCCTTTACCGCCTCTGGCAATTCTTCCCTACACATCTCCGTAACAGGTCTCTCCCCCAACATCGGCATCTGTGCACTACCACTCACAGCAACAGTGACAACCTCTCTGGCATCCTCGATATTCAGCAACTCATCAAAATACTCGGCCCACCTCTTCCATAGACCACCACTTTTCAACAACAACCGCCCGTTTTCAATTTTCACCACCTCCTCCGTTCCGGTCTCCCCTTTTCTCACCCTCTCAGGATGATTAAAAAAATCTACGCTACTGGAACATAATAGAAATATGAAACCATTCATGCCCAATTCTTTCTTGTGTGAGCAGAAGCCAGTGGCCTGCCGTCCCCTTCAGTAAATCTCTAAGCCTGAGCCTGAGAGCAGAAGCCAGTTGCCGGCTCCGGTGTAGAACTCCACGCCGGAGCCTGTTTGCATGACCGCCAAAAGCTGTCTCGTCAGCAACTATATGTCAGGCGAGTGTCGAGTGAACGTCTCTTGGCAAGGTGAGATAAAACTGTGTCTTCCCTACGTCATGTGAGTGACATAGGATGGATCGAGCTCTCTAATCTCTCCTTCTGGTGAGTGATACAAGAGGGATTGAGCTTTGTGTCCTCTTTTCTCCTCCCAAAAAAGGACACAGAAAGAATAGAGCACTTACTCTTCTTCTTCCGAAGACTTTTACATGAAGGATAGAGCTCTATTTCCTCTTCTTCTATAGAGTAATACAGAATGTAAATCTGTCTCTTCCTCTTCTGGACAGTGGCACAAGAGGGATAGAGCTCTATCTCCTTCCTTTTCGGAGAGTGACGTAGGTGTGATGGAGTACTTTCTCCGCCACTTATGGTGATTAAGCAGGAGAATTAGAGCACTCTTCCTCTCTCTCTGTAGAGAAACATTGGAATAAAGTTATGAATAAGAATAAGTGAACAATAGGAATAGAGCTCGGTCTTTTCCCCTTCCCGAGAATGACTCAGGTGAACCAGAGCATTATCATTGTCACAGTCGTCGTCGTTGCCGTTGTCGCTATCTTTGTTGTTGTCGTTGTCGTTGTCGAAGTCGCTGTCGTTGTCGTTGTCGTCATCGCTTTCGCCGTCGCTTTCGCTCTCGCTGTCGCTTTAACTTCATCAGCATTTCTATAATTTGCATAATTACAGAGAAGAATAATCAATCCTTCCATTATGATCCTAATTATATTCAGCATTATAATTAACCCAACTATCATAGATATTATGACTATCATAATTATCAATGTTATTATTATCATAATAATAATAATGCTAATTTTGTAATACATATAATAATTATTATAATCATTTGAATTATCATAATTATCATAATTAACAAAATTATAACGATTTTCATTTTCATGATTTCCACATTATCATAATAATCATGAGTATCATAACTATCACGATCCTTTTAAGTATGATTTTGATCATTGTTATCATTGCTAACATTATTATCATTTTCAACAATATTACCATTATTTTCATTATTATCATCTCTATCAACATACACCGTTATTATCATTATTATCAGTAATGTTAGTGTCATCATTGTCATTATTTTCATCATTTTCATTATCATCATTAGGATTACTATCAATATTATCACTATTATCAGTATTATCAATAATACTTATACTATCATTATTATCAATTCTATCGTTCTGTGGGATTAGTATCATTATAACCACTGATATCATTAAAAAAAATTATCATGATTACTAGCATTATTGTCGTTATTTGCACTAAAATCATTATTGTACTTTTTATCCTTCCTACAGGTCGGTGATGAGGCGCAGCTGGTGCGACGCCTCTTCACTGCTGGCGACCGCAGACAGTTTACAAGTGTTTACAAGTGTAGGAAGACAACAACAGGCCTATTGGCACAAACTAGGTTGCCTTTTGATAGCAAGAGGGTTAGTTCTGGAGTAGAAAGTCTATGAGGCCTATTGGCCCAAACTAGGTTGCCTTTTGATAGCAAGAGGATTAGCTCTAAAATAGAACGTCTAAGAGAGCTTCGTGTGTCATTCCTGTTTTTCAATCATAACAACAGGAAATGGAACGGCTTAGCTATTTATCGACGATTTATGTAGAACTTATAGAGCCGCGACTTAAACGTTTCGGTTGTATTGTTGTTTACAACCTCCGCTGGAAGTTTGTTCCATTCTTCGACAACTCTATACGTGAAAAAATTGCGCGTGATGTCGAGTGAGAAACGTTTCCCAACGATTTCGTATCCGTTGTTCCTAGTCACTCCGTTTGTATCTAGAGTGAAAAGACTCGCTCGGTCGACGTTTTCCTTACCCTTCATAATCTTCCACACTTCTATCATGTCGCCTCTGATTCGACGTTTCTCTATCGAATAAAAATAAAGATTGAGTTCGTTCGATTTATTCCGCAGAGAAGGGATGAATTTGGTAGCTCTACGTTGAACCTTCTCAAGTTTAATAACGTCTTTCCTAAGGATTGGAGACCAGAATTGAATGGCATACTCGAGATGCAGTCTAACAAATGCATTAAATAACTTGAGCATACTGTGTTGGTTTTTGTACGAGATAGTGCGGGGTGTCATACCTAGCATTTTGTTGCCTTTCTTGGCAGAATCGTTACATTGCTTGCTGCTTTTTAAGTCGTTACTAATGATGACACCTAAATCTCTCTCTTCGGTGACGGGAATGAGTTTTTTTCCAGACATTGGATATTAATGTTTGGGGTTATGAGGACCAATGTGCATAACTTTGCATTTGTCTACATTAAATTTCATTTGCCACTTTTCTGACCAATCAACAATTTTGTTCAAGTCTAGTTGGAGCTGCTGACACTCTAGTTCAGTTTGCACTTTTCCTCCGATCTTAGTATCGTCTGCAAACTTGCTAATGTTTGAGAGTACGTTGCTATCGAGATCGGATTCCTGAGGCACGCCGCTTGTAACATTACCCCAGGGGGAGGAAGCTCCGTTAAGTACAACTCGCTGCCGTCTGTCCGTAAGCCAGCATTTTATCCAGTTGTTAAGCTCGCCTCGAATACCGATGGTGTGCAATTTACTAATTAGGCGCTTGTGGGGGACTTTATCAAAGGCCTTTTGGAAGTCAACGTAATTGATATAGATTGGAGATTTTGTGTCTTGGATTTCAATTATATTTCTGAAAAAGAGTAGCAGATTTGTAAGACAGGAACGGTTGTGTCTAAAGCCATCATGCTAAGAGTCGCCAATCAATTTGTTTGGTTCTAAGAATTCTGTAATTTTATCCGTTATCAAACTTTCCATCAACTTGCCAATGACTGAGGTGAAACTAATTGGACGTCAGTTGCCGGGACACTTTTTGTCCCCTTTTTTTAAAAATTGGGGTAACATTGGCCTCTTTCCATGCAGAGGGGCAGGTGTCATTTGTGAGAGATTGGATAAAAATGTTTGATGAATGTTCGGCGATTTTGTTTTTTAGTCTTTTTTTTTAATTCTAGGATGAATTTGGTCTGGACCTGGAGATTTGGTGACTATCAATTTATCTATATATTTAATAACTTTGGCGGGGAAAAAGTTCACTGTGGTAAGGGCTTCAATTCATTTTGCCGCTATGATATCTTCAGGATTAGGAATATCCTGATTCTCTAACGTGAATACAAAGCAAAAGTATTCATTTAAGTTGAACGCTCATTTTGGTGTCGTCCGTTTCTAGCTCACCAACATCGTTCTCGAGAGGACCTATTACAGATTTTGATTTTTTTTTGCGCGAAATATAACTAAAAAATTGTTTCGGATCAGTTTTGGCATTGACAGCAATTTCATTTTCATATGCTTTCTTCTTTCGTTTCAGGACCTTCTTTATGTCTCGTCTGCTAATTTTGTATTAATTTTTTGCTACGTTGTCATGTGGATGACTCTGCTTTATCGAATGTTTTGCTTTCTTTCGTGAATGAAGGCGCTGCAATTCTCTTCTCCAGTATTTGGGCTGATAGGCTGCTGTTCGCCTGTTTTTGCGCGGGATGTGCGCATGTTCGATATTTTCAAGTGCAGTCAAGAAATAGTCAAGCATTGATTGACATCTTGTCCGAGGGTTATATTTGCTGACATCATTGACTCTCTTAAGCCATCAAAATTGACTAATCTGAAGTTAGGGATTTTTTTGCAGTTTGTTGATGTTTTCAACTCGAGCTCTATCAAAAAACGGATACAGTTGTGGTCACTAGTTCCGAGTGGTTCGCCTACTTCGACGTTCGTGACATGTGAGTCGCTTGCACTAAATAGGAGATCAAGAATGTTGCTACCTCTTGTAGGTGTCTTCATCATTTGGGTCATGAACTTATCGTCTGAAAAATCAATCAGACCTTGGCCGGTGGCAGTACATTCGTCAGATTCCCAATCGATGTCGGTTATTGAAGTCGCCAAGCCCAATACTGTGTTGTGTTGTGTTATCAACGAGGGAGTTGTAAAGATCGATATCATCTGCAGCCTTGCTTTAAGGGGGGCGATAGACGAGAGTGATCTGACATTTTATATGTTTACCGACTACTTGGATTGATTATATGTCTTACCTGTTGTTTGGAATGGTGACTTCTAATATTTGCAGAGTGTTTTTACGAGAAACAACACTCCTCCGCCCTCTCGGCCTTGTCTATCTTTGTGAAAAAGTGAGTAACCGGGAAGAGTAAATTCGCCTAAATAATGCCTGGTGCTCCATTTCATTTACGATTCTGTGATTGCTATTTTGTCGATACTTTCATTCAATGCAAGGATACTTAATTTTTCGATTTTGTCTCTGAGACTTCTAGCGTTCACGTAGTAACATTTGAGAGTACCGTTAGTCACATTGACTTAATTTGCATGACTTATTTTTGTTTCTACTCTGAGGTTTTGTGTCGGTTGGTGCTGGTGATCCGGTTCTTCCGTCCATGTCTGACCACCCCTCCCAGAATCAGATATCTGAAGTTTGGCCGCATTACAAAGAGCAGTTGCCGAAAAGGGAACTCCCGAAATTGATATCACTACCATCGTCTACGACTTTGCTTGGAGTAAATAGCAAGAAGGGAGGGTGCCGCCATGATGTGTGCCGATTTCATCCCCCAATAAAAAATCAATCTAACGACTGCTCGTCTGCTTTTTGTGGAGACAGTCGTTGGACTGCCGAATGGCTTGGCAAAAGCTGCAGTTCGGATAAATAACACCTATTCAAAGTGGTAGACAGATGAGCTCCTAAAAATTACTGATCTGTTTCCTTTACGTCCCACGGTATCAAAGTCTTGTAGAAAATCGCTATGAAGAAGTTTGATGGAATGCTTGGAGCAGAACAAGCTGTTCGACGAGAATCAGAATGGCTTTGATGGACAGCGCCAAAACTGTCGTCAAAATCGCCCTCAGGAAACTCTGTAAATGGCATCCAACGGCAACTTTACTCGAGGAGATGGAGCATCTTTACAAGGCAGAGACAGTGCTTGGAAATGTTGAGCACGGTGTCCGCCAAGTCTAATTAGGGCAGCGGCTTTCCCCAGGGGCCGTGTTGGAACCGGTATTGATTCCTGATCAGATTTCAAACATCCTTACGGTTATGTAAAAGAGTGTTTCCTCTTCATTTGCTGACGACACTCAGTTGTCCATGACAATAAAGAGGGTCTTCGTCTGTGAACTGTTACCGGTCGAACTTGAAGCGATCTACCGCTTGTTTCTGGGTAACAACACGGTCTTTAACGGAGACAAGTTCGGACAGGTTCGATACACTTTCTCAGGAGACGCGGTAGAGTATGAGTACCGGAACCCAGAGATAATCGGAGCCTTGTGATCATGGAGCTGTGTTGAGTGACAAAGCTGGATTCAGCATCCAAGAAAGCGGAGAACACAAAATAAAAAAACTTGTGTTTCCTGCTGTCTTTTTGTTCCTACTTTGCCGGCAGGTGTAGAGCTTGACGTTGTTATGTCTCCCTTGCCGGTAGTTAGGATATGGGGTGGGATCTGGCTGCAACCCGCGGCGGCGCATCAGCGTAGCCCAGAACTGAGCTCCCTATCAACTTCTAAGTTTCGAAGGTAATTTGTTCTATATTTTGTGTTGTACCATATTGCATTGTGATGTGTTGTGTTATGATTCGATGTATAATGTTATGCCAAATGATGCTACATTGTGTGATATTGAACGGTGCTATATGGTGCTGTGTCATGGTTTGTGCTGTTATGCTTTACTTCGCTATGTTATGTTTAGCTAAATATTCGAAAAAATAATATTTAGCGAGACGTGACATTCTTTATCTCGGTCAATATAGGATTCGGAGTAGGCGATCGTCAGTGCAAGCACTATTATCAGTAGTAGTAGGCCTGGGACGGGTTGAACAGTTCATTTAAGTATTATTCCAAAATTGAATTTGCAGTACGCTAGCCCAGCGAAGAATGAGCTACTCATCGTTCGTGGGCTGCCAGATGCTGAAGGCTGCAACGGAGGTTGTTGCTACCTTGGCGGCAATAGTCCTCATGCCGCATTTTATTAGTAAGGGGGTGGATTAGTCTCCCAGTGTTTGTCGAGGCGGTTTTTAAATGTGTTTTCGTTTTAACCGTTGACCACATTATGCGGTAAACGGTTCCAAATTGTTAGTATCTTGATTGGAAATAAATTTCCGGCTACTGATTTTCTGAATGGTTTTAAAAGCACTTTTTGTCCAATATTTCTATTCCTTTGGTTATAATCTCGGTCAAAGAGGCCCTCAGGGCTAGCTCTAGTAGATCCGTTTGGGTATTCGAAGGTCTCTATTAACTAACCTCAGCTAAAGTTCGTCGAGCCTTTGCTAATATGTCTTGTTTCTCAGTTCCGGAATAATTTTTGTGGCTTGGTGCTGAACACGTTCCATTTCGTTAATATCCCCTCTTAGGTGAGGGGACGAAAATTGTACTGCAAATTCCATTTGAAGCCTGACGATTGAAGTATATACCGGAAGCACGATGTCTCTGGACTTGAAAGTGGAAGTTTCTGGATATAAGCCCAATGACTCTATTGCCTTTCATGTAGCTAGCTTCCACTTTGTTTTCCGACCTGAGGTCTTTGGTGAATAATATTCCAAGGTCTCGTTGTTGGTCTACTTCAATCATATGCTGGTCTGCCATTACAAAAGCAAGATTTTGATTTTGTGATCCGATGTGCATAACAGTGCAGTTTTTAATATAAAGATTACTTTGCCACTTATTAGATCCATTTGGATAGCTATACGATCTTGCTCACAGTCCAGTTTGTAACAGAGTTTAGTGTCGTCGGCAAATTTTGATAACTTGCTAACAATGTCGGTGTCGAGATCATTTATATTGATTATGAAGATAAATGGCCCAAGAACGTTGCCCTAGGATACTCCAGATGTTATCGTAGCCCGCCGACTTTTTCCTTTGCCGATACAGACCCGTTGCTTGAGACCCGTGAGCCAATTTCGGAGCCACCTGGCCAGGTCTCCAGTTATGCCAAGGGCCTCCACTTTTCCAAGTAGGCGCTCAGAGGACCTCATCAAACGTTTTAAAAGTCATGATAAATAAGGTCGACATTTTTGGTTTCATCGTATACCTCGGGGATCTTATTGAAAATGTCCATGAGATTGGACAGGCAGCCAAGTTTGCTTCTGAAGCCGTGTTGGGTTTCTTTGATGTGGTGGTTTCTTTCGAGGTGACTTGTTATACTTGTTTTATCAATCTTTCCAAGGTTTTGCTGACCACAAATGTGAGACTGATTGGTCTATAGATTCTTGACTCTTGCCTACTACCGGAATAATTCCATTACTCATAGACCTTTTGAAGATCTCTGTCATTGGCCCACTCATGATTTCGGAGAGGTTCCGCAACATTCTCGGATGCAGGTCATCTGGTCCTGCAGATTTGTAAATGTTTAGTTTGCAGAGTTGTTCGTCTACTTCACCAACGAGGAAGGTAATATTTTTTCAACGATTGCACTTCCCCAGGCAGTTCGACTCCTGGAATAATACTAATATTCTCATCTGTGAAGACTGCTACAAAGTATTAGTTGAGTATCATAGACATGTTGGCATCGGATGATTTCACATCGACTGCACTATCTCGTAGAGGGCCAATGTTGTCACGGACAACACGTCTCTCGTTCACATATGCATAGAATCCTTCTGGATTTCGCTTAAACGATTTAGCAACATTTTTCCCCTGGTTTCTCTTGGCGCTTCTTACCACGCTTATCACTTTTCTTCCAGCCCGCTCATGGGCTTGTTCTGAATTGGTGTTATATCAGCTTTGTGTACTTGGTACAATATTTGTCGTCGAGAAATTTCTTCTTGAACTCCATTATTCAGTCAAGAGGGATTGCTAACATGTTTTTTCCTTCCGGATGTAACACTGGTTTGCTTGCACCACCCTATCTCTAAAATACGCAAAGCATTCATCAGCGTTTCTGCATCGAACTGTAACCCAAAGTCTATGTTTGTGATTTCGTCCTTCAAGCTATCAAAATTGGCTCTCCGAAACTTGTAGTTATATCTTGCTGACTATGACATTGTCCGGTTTTTGTAATTTGGGAATAAATAGTATGGTGATAAACATTTTTTTCTTCATCTGTTACCAGTTCTACTAGTTGTTCTTCAGTCGACAGAACAAGGTCCAAGATGTTAGGCCCTCTGGTTGGTTCTTCCACGTACTGTATCAGGTTGTTATAATGACGAATTGTATTAACATGCCGCCTCGCAATGCAGCTTCAAGTGTTGTCCAATTGATGTTAAGTCGGATGAGGAAATGATGTTGCTCAGTTCATCATAGATAACATCTTCTACACCTACTGTTATTTTTTATTTTCGGATACCAGAACAATTTTTAGTATTATCCCATCAGAGGGCATAATGCCGACCTGGTTCCCTCATAAGATGTTGTTGTTATTCATCTGCGAAGTTTTGGTAGAAGGGTTTCTTCAGCATAAAGCACTGACCCTCCACCTCTCTTGCTTGGGCAAGGTTTGTCTACACTGAATGTCCTGAGTCCTTGAAGGCCTATTTCTGTGTGGAGATTCCGGTCAATCATGTCCAGCCACGATTCGCTGATTCCAAATATGTCATATTCGTTTGCGTTCACTATTGCTTGAAGAAGATCCATCTTGGGCATTAGTGACTGTACATTTCCCAGTATAACTTTTGTTTTTCCTCTCCCATCAATTGTGTATGACACGTCTTCTGAAGAGATGCTCCGAGGGTCGCTTGATACGCAACCATAAATGCTTCTGCTGCCTGACCCAGTTATTTTCTCGTTTTTTGCCTCGATAGCTGCACAAATTCTGCTTCTTGTTTTGCTCGCCTTGGTCCTTTGTTTTTTTTCTGTTCGTTTCTTGCCTGACGTTGTTTCCCGATCCTCTTTCTGTACTCATCATCGACTGTTACTTGTGAAATGTTTTCACTCCGTTCCTGAGTAGGATGCCGAAATGAATTTTTCCGCGCGTATTGAGATGCCTTCCATCACGCTGGAATAGTTCAGGTTTTCCGTCAAATACAGATTCTGTCTTCACATAGTATAGTCCTACTTTGTTGGCTATCTGATGTACTTAATCCTTTCATGTATCTTGTTTTCGACGTTCATCATGACCAAAATGCCGGTACTAATACAGTTTTTGCTTGTTTTATTTTTTACCGCTTTCATAACATTTTTATCTTTATCAAGAAGTGCTTTTGAGCGAAATAGTTGGTGAGGTGTATTGACACACCGGTTCTCTAAACCTACTTGGACCATAATGATGTCGTCTTTTTTGGTGCTCAGCTTTGGGACTTGGTTGATGAGGGTTTGCAGAGTGACACCGGGACGACCGAGCACTGCCTGATTCGCCCAGCGTTGTTTGAACTCTTTGTTCGCCAAGAAGAAAGCACATCAAACCAATTTTTTCCTGTTTCAGTGGGTGGTACGAGTTCATAATTTGGAGGGCATTTCCCGTTGTGTTGTGCCGCAGTCTCCCTCCTCTACTGTTTCTATCGCAGGCCAGTTCGAGCTATCACCCTACTGACCGCCATTTTCCCACTTGGTATTGCCACTCCTCGCTGCTAGAGCATGTCTGCATAGAGTAGGTAGCAGAGGTTGACGGAGAGTTGGCGGGGATACTCACTGAGGAAAAAGGGGCTAGGCAGCGGGAGGTAAGGGGATGGGGTGGGCAGCGGAAAGTGAAAGGAGGTGGTGGGCGTCGAGGAGTAGCTTGGAGGGTATTCACTGGGGAATGTCGGTGAGGGGGTGGACAGCGGGAGAAAGAAGAAGGGGTGAACAGCGGGAGGTGAAAGGAGGGGTTGGGCGGCGAGAGGTAGCTTGGAGGGTATTCAGTGGGAAAGAAGACGATGGGCAGGGGGGGAGGGGGGTATTCGCTGGGGATTGTAGCCTGGTTGATGGACCTGCCACCAGTAAATGCAGGGACATGTAATTTCAGTTCTTCCAACTGCCGCGACGGTATATTTATGGTCTGCTCCAGCGTTGCAATGTGACATTCATGATTGACATATTTTGCATCTGCTGCAATATTGGCAAAACAGTGGATACATTTTCTGTTCCTGTTCGTGTCCATGTTTTGATCACCAATAAATTGTACTGCAAAATATGTCTTTTGGCTGCTGAAACATAGGAAGGTTCGACACATTATCGTGTCGTGACACTGACGTCAGGTTACCTGGACAGAGGTAGTGGAAAGGGCGGGAAGACAGGGAGAAAGGTTTGTGCTAGGCTTGCCTCCCGCAATCAGTCCAGGGAGTCTTGTATTAGTTCCGCTCCAATCAACTGCTCCGATACACCTGCTAAGCGGTTATTTGTACACCGTTTATGATGACGGTATGAGTTTAATTGTACATAACCACATTTTATTTTCAATTAGTATAATTTAGATCAAACAATTGCTTTGGAGGTATTTAGTTAGGTTTCAATGGTTTGCCACAGGGCACTTAATAATTCATAACAGGGAACTTTTTTTGGAAAATGCATGCATCTAATTTTTGTGACAACACTGTGATTCATTCGAACAGCAATAAAACCGCTACAATAAGAGCAAATATTAATAATAACACTGCCACTAATGACAATACTGCCACTAATAACAATTTATATCAACAGAATTTTCCCTCTTTAATTTTCTTTCCACACTTGTTTTTTCGTCCTACTTATGGCCTAGAAAGCACGTCAGGTCGCGGTGGTGTTTAGAGGCAGACTGCACACGTCAGGTCGGGGTGATGCTTAGGGGCAGACTGTGGTGTTCAGAGGCAGACTGAGGTGTTCAGAGGCAGACTGTGGTGTTTAGAGGAGGACTGAGGTGTTTAGAGGCAAACTGTGGTGTTTAGAGGCACTGTTGGGTTAGAGGCCGACTCTGGTGTTTAGAGGCAGACTGTGGTGTTGTAGGGCAGACTGAGGTGTTTAGAGGCAGACTGAGGTGCTTAGAGGCAGACTGAGGTGTTTAGAGGCAGACTGAGGTGCTTAGAGGCAGACTGAGGTGTTTAGAGGCAGACTAAGGTGTTTAGATGCAAACTGTTGTTTATAGGCAGACTGTGGTGTTTAGAGGCGGAGTGCGGAGTGTGCAGATCAATTTCAGCTTCTCTAGAAATCATAACATTTCCACACAAACATAACAT